>CANTFK010000938.1:0-193462 GCA_947646735.1 Peronospora farinosa | reverse complement strand
AGACCAGCACTAGCCTGTTTACCTCACACGCAATTTCAAACATCGCTCACAAGCCTTACACATTCACACCTCTAGAACAGACACTAATGATTTGAGATCGCGCACAAAAACGAGCTCCTACCGGGATTTGAACCCGGATCGCTGGATTCAGAGTCCAGAGTGCTAACCATTACACCATAAGACCAGCACTAGCCTGTTTACCTCACACGCAATTTCAAACATCGCTCACAAGCCTTACACATTCACACCTCTAGAACAGACACTAATGATTTGAGATCGCGCACAAAAACGAGCTCCTACCGGGATTTGAACCCGGATCGCTGGATTCAAAGTCCAGAGTGCTAACCATTACACCATAAGACCAGCACTAGCCTGTTTACCTCACAACGCAATTTCAAACATCGCTCACACAGCCTTACACATTCACAACTCTAGAACAGACACTAATGATTTGAGATCGCGCAGCAGGGCAAAACGAGGTCCTACCGGGATTTGAACCCGGATCGCTGGATTCAGAGTCCAGAGTGCTAACCATTACACCATAAGACCAGCACTAGCCTGTTTACCTCACACGCAATTTCAAACATCGCTCACAAGCCTTACACATTCACACCTCTAGAACAGACACTAATGATTTGAGATCGCGCACAAAAACGAGCTCCTACCGGGATTTGAACCCGGATCGCTGGATTCAAAGTCCAGAGTGCTAACCATTACACCATAAGACCAGCACTAGCCTGTTTACCTCACAAACGCAATTTCAAACATCGCTCACAAGCCTTACACATTCACACCTCTAGAACAGACACTAATGATTTGAGATCGCGCACAAAAACGAGCTCCTACCGGGATTTGAACCCGGATCGCTGGATTCAAAGTCCAGAGTGCTAACCATTACACCATAAGACCAGCACTAGCCTGTTTACCTCACAACGCAATTTCAAACATCGCTCACAAGCCTTACACATTCACAACTCTAGAACAGACACTAATGATTTGAGATCGCGCAGCAAAAACGAGCTCCTACCGGGATTTGAACCCGGATCGCTGGATTCAGAGTCCAGAGTGCTAACCATTACACCATAAGACCAGCACTAGCCTGTTTACCTCACACGCAATTTCAAACATCGCTCACAAGCCTTACACATTCACACCTCTAGAACAGACACTAATGATTTGAGATCGCGCACAAAAACGAGCTCCTACCGGGATTTGAACCCGGATCGCTGGATTCAAAGTCCAGAGTGCTAACCATTACACCATAAGAGCACTGAGTGCACCCTATGGACACCTCATCTAAACGTCATCAAGTCGTCTCCACAGCATTACACACTCACCGTCTTTGGATGATTGCATCACATATCCTTGTCATATGCGACTGCTTTTCAGATAGAATTGATCCACGGACACCTATCCATTTTAATAGGGCAGCAGGCGTTGCAACAGCACTGAGCTCTCCAGCCGTGGCATTGTGCCGCATTACTGTGAATGAACAACAGTATCGTGCAACAAAAGTACCGTGGTAGTACCAGCAGGAGCAGGGCAAAACGAGGTCCTACCGGGATTTGAACCCGGATCGCTGGATTCAGAGTCCAGAGTGCTAACCATTACACCATAAGACCAGCACTAGCCTGTTTACCTCACACGCAATTTCAAACATCGCTCACAAGCCTTACACATTCACACCTCTAGAACAGACACTAATGATTTGAGATCGCGCACAAAAACGAGCTCCTACCGGGATTTGAACCCGGATCGCTGGATTCAAAGTCCAGAGTGCTAACCATTACACCATAAGAGCACTGAGTGCACCCTATGGACACCTCATCTAAACGTCATCAAGTCGTCTCCACAGCATTACACACTCACCGTCTTTGGATGATTGCATCACATATCCTTGTCATATGCGACTGCTTTTCAGATAGAATTGATCCACGGACACCTATCCATTTTAATAGGGCAGCAGGCGTTGCAACAGCACTGAGCTCTCCAGCCGTGGCATTGTGCCGCATTACTGTGAGTGAACAACAGTATCGTGCAACAAAAGTACCGTGGTAGTACCAGCAGGAGCAGGGCAAAACGAGGTCCTACCGGGATTTGAACCCGGATCGCTGGATTCAGAGTCCAGAGTGCTAACCATTACACCATAAGACCAGCACTAGCCTGTTTACCTCACACGCAATTTCAAACATCGCTCACAAGCCTTACACATTCACACCTCTAGAACAGACACTAATGATTTGAGATCGCGCACAAAAACGAGCTCCTACCGGGATTTGAACCCGGATCGCTGGATTCAAAGTCCAGAGTGCTAACCATTACACCATAAGAGCACTGAGTGCACCCTATGGACACCTCATCTAAACGTCATCAAGTCGTCTCCACAGCATTACACACTCACCGTCTTTGGATGATTGCATCACATATCCTTGTCATATGCGACTGCTTTTCAGATAGAATTGATCCACGGACACCTATCCATTTTAATAGGGCAGCAGGCGTTGCAACAGCACTGAGCTCTCCAGCCGTGGCATTGTGCCGCATTACAGTGAATGAACAACAGTATCGTGCAACAAAAGTACCGTGGTAGTACCAGCAGGAGCAGGGCAAAACGAGGTCCTACCGGGATTTGAACCCGGATCGCTGGATTCAGAGTCCAGAGTGCTAACCATTACACCATAAGACCAGCACTAGCCTGTTTACCTCACACGCAATTTCAAACATCGCTCACAAGCCTTACACATTCACACCTCTAGAACAGACACTAATGATTTGAGATCGCGCACAAAAACGAGCTCCTACCGGGATTTGAACCCGGATCGCTGGATTCAAAGTCCAGAGTGCTAACCATTACACCATAAGAAGCACTAGCCCCTAGTTTACCTCACACGCAATTTCAAACATCGTCTCACACAGCATTACACATTCACACCTCTAGAACAGACATAATGATTTGAGATCCTTGCACAAAAACGAGCTCCTACCGAAGATTTGAACCCGGATCGCTGGATTCAAAGTCCAGAGTGCTAACCATTACACCATAAGACCAGCACTAGCCTGTTTACCTCACACGCAATTTCAAACATCGCTCACAAGCCTTACACATTCACACCTCTAGAACAGACACTAATGATTTGAGATCGCGCACAAAAACGAGGTCCTACCGGGATTTGAACCCGGATCGCTGGATTCAAAGTCCAGAGTGCTAACCATTACACCATAAGACCAGCACTAGCCTGTTTACCTCACACGCAATTTCAAACATCGCTCACAAGCCTTACACATTCACACCTCTAGAACAGACACTAATGATTTGAGATCGCGCACAAAAACGAGCTCCTACCGGGATTTGAACCCGGATCGCTGGATTCAAAGTCCAGAGTGCTAACCATTACACCATAAGACCAGCACTAGCCTGTTTACCTCACACGCATTTCAAACATCGCTCACAAGCCTTACACATTCACAACTCTAGAACAGACACTAATGATTTGAGATCGCGCACAAAAACGAGGTCCTACCGGGATTTGAACCCGGATCGCTGGATTCAGAGTCCAGAGTGCTAACCATTACACCATAAGACCAGCACTAGCCTGTTTACCTCACACGCAATTTCAAACATCGCTCACAAGCCTTACACATTCACACCTCTAGAACAGACACTAATGATTTGAGATCGCGCACAAAAACGAGCTCCTACCGGGATTTGAACCCGGATCGCTGGATTCAAAGTCCAGAGTGCTAACCATTACACCATAAGAGCACTGAGTGCACCCTATGGACACCTCATCTAAACGTCATCAAGTCGTCTCCACAGCATTACACACTCACCGTCTTTGGATGATTGCATCACATATCCTTGTCATATGCGACTGCTTTTCAGATAGAATTGATCCACGGACACCTATCCATTTTAATAGGGCAGCAGGCGTTGCAACAGCACTGAGCTCTCCAGCCGTGGCATTGTGCCGCATTACAGTGAATGAACAACAGTATCGTGCAACAAAAGTACCGTGGTAGTACCAGCAGGAGCAGGGCAAAACGAGGTCCTACCGGGATTTGAACCCGGATCGCTGGATTCAGAGTCCAGAGTGCTAACCATTACACCATAAGACCAGCACTAGCCTGTTTACCTCACACGCAATTTCAAACATCGCTCACAAGCCTTACACATTCACACCTCTAGAACAGACACTAATGATTTGAGATCGCGCACAAAAACGAGCTCCTACCGGGATTTGAACCCGGATCGCTGGATTCAAAGTCCAGAGTGCTAACCATTACACCATAAGACCAGCACTAGCCTGTTTACCTCACACGCAATTTCAAACATCGCTCACAAGCCTTACACATTCACACCTCTAGAACAGACACTAATGATTTGAGATCGCGCACAAAAACGAGCTCCTACCGGGATTTGAACCCGGATCGCTGGATTCAAAGTCCAGAGTGCTAACCATTACACCATAAGACCAGCACTAGCCTGTTTACCTCACACGCAATTTCAAACATCGCTCACAAGCCTTACACATTCACACCTCTAGAACAGACACTAATGATTTGAGATCGCGCACAAAAACGAGCTCCTACCGGGATTTGAACCCGGATCGCTGGATTCAAAGTCCAGAGTGCTAACCATTACACCATAAGACCAGCACTAGCCTGTTTACCTCACACGCAATTTCAAACATCGCTCACAAGCCTTACACATTCACACCTCTAGAACAGACACTAATGATTTGAGATCGCGCACAAAAACGAGCTCCTACCGGGATTTGAACCCGGATCGCTGGATTCAGAGTCCAGAGTGCTAACCATTACACCATAAGACCAGCACTAGCCTGTTTACCTCACACGCAATTTCAAACATCGCTCACAAGCCTTACACATTCACACCTCTAGAACAGACACTAATGATTTGAGATCGCGCACAAAAACGAGCTCCTACCGGGATTTGAACCCGGATCGCTGGATTCAAAGTCCAGAGTGCTAACCATTACACCATAAGAGCACTGAGTGCACCCTATGGACACCTCATCTAAACGTCATCAAGTCGTCTCCACAGCATTACACACTCACCGTCTTTGGATGATTGCATCACATATCCTTGTCATATGCGACTGCTTTTCAGATAGAATTGATCCACGGACACCTATCCATTTTAATAGGGCAGCAGGCGTTGCAACAGCACTGAGCTCTCCAGCCGTGGCATTGTGCCGCATTACAGTGAATGAACAACAGTATCGTGCAACAAAAGTACCGTGGTAGTACCAGCAGGAGCAGGGCAAAACGAGGTCCTACCGGGATTTGAACCCGGATCGCTGGATTCAGAGTCCAGAGTGCTAACCATTACACCATAAGACCAGCACTAGCCTGTTTACCTCACACGCAATTTCAAACATCGCTCACAAGCCTTACACATTCACACCTCTAGAACAGACACTAATGATTTGAGATCGCGCACAAAAACGAGCTCCTACCGGGATTTGAACCCGGATCGCTGGATTCAGAGTCCAGAGTGCTAACCATTACACCATAAGACCAGCACTAGCCTGTTTACCTCACACGCAATTTCAAACATCGCTCACAAGCCTTACACATTCACACCTCTAGAACAGACACTAATGATTTGAGATCGCGCACAAAAACGAGCTCCTACCGGGATTTGAACCCGGATCGCTGGATTCAAAGTCCAGAGTGCTAACCATTACACCATAAGAGCACTGAGTGCACCCTATGGACACCTCATCTAAACGTCATCAAGTCGTCTCCACAGCATTACACACTCACCGTCTTTGGATGATTGCATCACATATCCTTGTCATATGCGACTGCTTTTCAGATAGAATTGATCCACGGACACCTATCCATTTTAATAGGGCAGCAGGCGTTGCAACAGCACTGAGCTCTCCAGCCGTGGCATTGTGCCGCATTACAGTGAATGAACAACAGTATCGTGCAACAAAAGTACCGTGGTAGTACCAGCAGGAGCAGGGCAAAACGAGGTCCTACCGGGATTTGAACCCGGATCGCTGGATTCAGAGTCCAGAGTGCTAACCATTACACCATAAGACCAGCACTAGCCTGTTTACCTCACACGCAATTTCAAACATCGCTCACAAGCCTTACACATTCACACCTCTAGAACAGACACTAATGATTTGAGATCGCGCACAAAAACGAGCTCCTACCGGGATTTGAACCCGGATCGCTGGATTCAAAGTCCAGAGTGCTAACCATTACACCATAAGACCAGCACTAGCCTATTTACCCTCACACGCCATTTCAAACATCGTCTCACACAGCCTTACACATTCACACCTCTAGAACAGACACTAATGATTTGAGATCGCGCACAAAAACGAGCTCCTACCGGGATTTGAACCCGGATCGCTGGATTCAAAGTCCAGAGTGCTAACCATTACACCATAAGACCAGCACTAGCCTGTTTACCTCACACGCAATTTCAAACATCGCTCACAAGCCTTACACATTCACAACTCTAGAACAGACACTAATGATTTGAGATCGCGCACAAAAACGAGCTCCTACCGGGATTTGAACCCGGATCGCTGGATTCAGAGTCCAGAGTGCTAACCATTACACCATAAGACCAGCACTAGCCTGTTTACCTCACTACGCAATTTCAAACATCGCTCACAAGCCTTACACATTCACACCTCTAGAACAGACACTAATGATTTGAGATCGCGCACAAAAACGAGCTCCTACCGGGATTTGAACCCGGATCGCTGGATTCAAAGTCCAGAGTGCTAACCATTACACCATAAGACCAGCACTAGCCTGTTTACCTCACACGCAATTTCAAACATCGCTCACAAGCCTT
The DNA here is from genome assembly GCA_947646735.1 of Peronospora farinosa. Classification (NCBI taxonomy): domain Eukaryota; phylum Oomycota; class Peronosporomycetes; order Peronosporales; family Peronosporaceae; genus Peronospora; species Peronospora farinosa. The sequence continues at coordinate 186,615 of CANTFK010000938.1, read as the reverse complement.
ACACATTCACACCTCTAGAACAGACACTAATGATTTGAGATCGCGCACAAAAACGAGCTCCTACCGGGATTTGAACCCGGATCGCTGGATTCAAAGTCCAGAGTGCTAACCATTACACCATAAGAGCACTGAGTGCACCCTATGGACACCTCATCTAAACGTCATCAAGTCGTCTCCACAGCATTACACACTCACCGTCTTTGGATGATTGCATCACATATCCTTGTCATATGCGACTGCTTTTCAGATAGAATTGATCCACGGACACCTATCCATTTTAATAGGGCAGCAGGCGTTGCAACAGCACTGAGCTCTCCAGCCGTGGCATTGTGCCGCATTACAGTGAATGAACAACAGTATCGTGCAACAAAAGTACCGTGGTAGTACCAGCAGGAGCAGGGCAAAACGAGGTCCTACCGGGATTTGAACCCGGATCGCTGGATTCAGAGTCCAGAGTGCTAACCATTACACCATAAGACCAGCACTAGCCTGTTTACCTCACACGCAATTTCAAACATCGCTCACAAGCCTTACACATTCACACCTCTAGAACAGACACTAATGATTTGAGATCGCGCACAAAAACGAGCTCCTACCGGGATTTGAACCCGGATCGCTGGATTCAAAGTCCAGAGTGCTAACCATTACACCATAAGACCAGCACTAGCCTGTTTACCTCACACGCAATTTCAAACATCGCTCACAAGCCTTACACATTCACACCTCTAGAACAGACACTAATGATTTGAGATCGCGCACAAAAACGAGCTCCTACCGGGATTTGAACCCGGATCGCTGGATTCAGAGTCCAGAGTGCTAACCATTACACCATAAGACCAGCACTAGCCTGTTTACCTCATCACGCAATTTCAAACATCGCTCACAAGCCTTACACATTCACACCTCTAGAACAGACACTAATGATTTGAGATCGCGCACAAAAACGAGCTCCTACCGGGATTTGAACCCGGATCGCTGGATTCAAAGTCCAGAGTGCTAACCATTACACCATAAGACCAGCACTAGCCTGTTTACCTCATCACGTCAATTTCAAACATCGTCTCACAAGCCTTACACATTCACACCTCTAGAACAGACACTAATGATTTGAGATCGCGCACAAAAACGAGCTCCTACCGGGATTTGAACCCGGATCGCTGGATTCAGAGTCCAGAGTGCTAACCATTACACCATAAGACCAGCACTAGCCTGTTTACCTCACACGCAATTTCAAACATCGCTCACAAGCCTTACACATTCACACCTCTAGAACAGACACTAATGATTTGAGATCGCGCACAAAAACGAGCTCCTACCGGGATTTGAACCCGGATCGCTGGATTCAAAGTCCAGAGTGCTAACCATTACACCATAAGACCAGCACTAGCCTGTTTACCTCACACGCAATTTCAAACATCGCTCACAAGCCTTACACATTCACAACTCTAGAACAGACACTAATGATTTGAGATCGCGCACAAAAACGAGCTCCTACCGGGATTTGAACCCGGATCGCTGGATTCAGAGTCCAGAGTGCTAACCATTACACCATAAGACCAGCACTAGCCTGTTTACCTCACACGCAATTTCAAACATCGCTCACAAGCCTTACACATTCACACCTCTAGAACAGACACTAATGATTTGAGATCGCGCACAAAAACGAGCTCCTACCGGGATTTGAACCCGGATCGCTGGATTCAAAGTCCAGAGTGCTAACCATTACACCATAAGAGCACTGAGTGCACCCTACGGACACCTCATCTAAACGTCATCAAGTCGTCTCCACAGCATTACACACTCACCGTCTTTGGATGATTGCATCACATATCCTTGTCATATGCGACTGCTTTTCAGATAGAATTGATCCACGGACACCTATCCATTTTAATAGGGCAGCAGGCGTTGCAACAGCACTGAGCTCTCCAGCCGTGGCATTGTGCCGCATTACAGTGAATGAACAACATATCGTGCAACAAAAGTACCGTGGTAGTACCAGCAGGAGCAGGGCAAAACGAGGTCCTACCGGGATTTGAACCCGGATCGCTGGATTCAGAGTCCAGAGTGCTAACCATTACACCATAAGACCAGCACTAGCCTGTTTACCTCACACGCAATTTCAAACATCGCTCACAAGCCTTACACATTCACACCTCTAGAACAGACACTAATGATTTGAGATCGCGCACAAAAACGAGCTCCTACCGGGATTTGAACCCGGATCGCTGGATTCAAAGTCCAGAGTGCTAACCATTACACCATAAGAGCACTGAGTGCACCCTATGGACACCTCATCTAAACGTCATCAAGTCGTCTCCACAGCATTACACACTCACCGTCTTTGGATGATTGCATCACATATCCTTGTCATATGCGACTGCTTTTCAGATAGAATTGATCCACGGACACCTATCCATTTTAATAGGGCAGCAGGCGTTGCAACAGCACTGAGCTCTCCAGCCGTGGCATTGTGCCGCATTACAGTGAATGAACAACAGTATCGTGCAACAAAAGTACCGTGGTAGTACCAGCAGGAGCAGGGCAAAACGAGGTCCTACCGGGATTTGAACCCGGATCGCTGGATTCAGAGTCCAGAGTGCTAACCATTACACCATAAGACCAGCACTAGCCTGTTTACCTCACACGCAATTTCAAACATCGCTCACAAGCCTTACACATTCACACCTCTAGAACAGACACTAATGATTTGAGATCGCGCACAAAAACGAGCTCCTACCGGGATTTGAACCCGGATCGCTGGATTCAAAGTCCAGAGTGCTAACCATTACACCATAAGACCAGCACTAGCCTGTTTACCTCACACGTCAATTTCAAACATCGCTCACAAGCCTTACACATTCACACCTCTAGAACAGACACTAATGATTTGAGATCGCGCACAAAAACGAGCTCCTACCGGGATTTGAACCCGGATCGCTGGATTCAAAGTCCAGAGTGCTAACCATTACACCATAAGACCAGCACTAGCCTGTTTACCTCACACGCAATTTCAAACATCGCTCACAAGCCTTACACATTCACACCTCTAGAACAGACACTAATGATTTGAGATCGCGCACAAAAACGAGCTACTACCGGGATTTGAACCCGGATCGCTGGATTCAAAGTCCAGAGTGCTAACCATTACACCATAAGACCAGCACTAGCCTGTTTACCTCACACGCAATTTCAAACATCGCTCACAAGCCTTACACATTCACAACTCTAGAACAGACACTAATGATTTGAGATCGCGCACAAAAACGAGGTCCTACCGGGATTTGAACCCGGATCGCTGGATTCAGAGTCCAGAGTGCTAACCATTACACCATAAGACCAGCACTAGCCTGTTTACCTCACACGCAATTTCAAACATCGCTCACAAGCCTTACACATTCACACCTCTAGAACAGACACTAATGATTTGAGATCGCGCACAAAAACGAGCTCCTACCGGGATTTGAACCCGGATCGCTGGATTCAAAGTCCAGAGTGCTAACCATTACACCATAAGAGCACTGAGTGCACCCTATGGACACCTCATCTAAACGTCATCAAGTCGTCTCCACAGCATTACACACTCACCGTCTTTGGATGATTGCATCACATATCCTTGTCATATGCGACTGCTTTTCAGATAGAATTGATCCACGGACACCTATCCATTTTAATAGGGCAGCAGGCGTTGCAACAGCACTGAGCTCTCCAGCCGTGGCATTGTGCCGCATTACAGTGAATGAACAACAGTATCGTGCAACAAAAGTACCGTGGTAGTACCAGCAGGAGCAGGGCAAAACGAGGTCCTACCGGGATTTGAACCCGGATCGCTGGATTCAGAGTCCAGAGTGCTAACCATTACACCATAAGACCAGCACTAGCCTGTTTACCTCACACGCAATTTCAAACATCGCTCACAAGCCTTACACATTCACACCTCTAGAACAGACACTAATGATTTGAGATCGCGCACAAAAACGAGCTCCTACCGGGATTTGAACCCGGATCGCTGGATTCAAAGTCCAGAGTGCTAACCATTACACCATAAGACCAGCACTAGCCTGTTTACCTCACACGCAATTTCAAACATCGCTCACAAGCCTTACACATTCACACCTCTAGAACAGACACTAATGATTTGAGATCGCGCACAAAAACGAGCTCCTACCGAGATTTGAACCCGGATCGCTGGATTCAGAGTCCAGAGTGCTAACCATTACACCATAAGACCAGCACTAGCCTGTTTACCTCACACGCAATTTCAAACATCGCTCACAAGCCTTACACATTCACAACTCTAGAACAGACACTAATGATTTGAGATCGCGCACAAAAACGAGCTCCTACCGGGATTTGAACCCGGATCGCTGGATTCAGAGTCCAGAGTGCTAACCATTACACCATAAGACCAGCACTAGCCTGTTTACCTCACACGCAATTTCAAACATCGCTCACAAGCCTTACACATTCACACCTCTAGAACAGACACTAATGATTTGAGATCGCGCACAAAAACGAGCTCCTACCGGGATTTGAACCCGGATCGCTGGATTCAGAGTCCAGAGTGCTAACCATTACACCATAAGACCAGCACTAGCCTGTTTACCTCACACGCAATTTCAAACATCGCTCACAAGCCTTACACATTCACACCTCTAGAACAGACACTAATGATTTGAGATCGCGCACAAAAACGAGCTCCTACCGGGATTTGAACCCGGATCGCTGGATTCAAAGTCCAGAGTGCTAACCATTACACCATAAGACCAGCACTAGCCTGTTTACCTCACACGCAATTTCAAACATCGCTCACAAGCCTTACACATTCACAACTCTAGAACAGACACTAATGATTTGAGATCGCGCACAAAAACGAGCTCCTACCGGGATTTAAACCCGGATCGCTGGATTCAGAGTCCAGAGTGCTAACCATTACACCATAAGACCAGCACTAGCCTGTTTACCTCACACGCAATTTCAAACATCGCTCACAAGCCTTACACATTCACAACTCTAGAACAGACACTAATGATTTGAGATCGCGCACAAAAACGAGCTCCTACCGGGATTTGAACCCGGATCGCTGGATTCAGAGTCCAGAGTGCTAACCATTACACCATAAGACCAGCACTAGCCTGTTTACCTCACACGCAATTTCAAACATCGCTCACAAGCCTTACACATTCACACCTCTAGAACAGACACTAATGATTTGAGATCGCGCACAAAAACGAGCTCCTACCGGGATTTGAACCCGGATCGCTGGATTCAAAGTCCAGAGTGCTAACCATTACACCATAAGACCAGCACTAGCCTGTTTACCTCACACGCAATTTCAAACATCGCTCACAAGCCTTACACATTCACAACTCTAGAACAGACACTAATGATTTGAGATCGCGCACAAAAACGAGCTCCTACCGGGATTTGAACCCGGATCGCTGGATTCAAAGTCCAGAGTGCTAACCATTACACCATAAGACCAGCACTAGCCTGTTTACCTCACACGCAATTTCAAACATCGCTCACAAGCCTTACACATTCACAACTCTAGAACAGACACTAATGATTTGAGATCGCGCACAAAAACGAGCTCCTACCGGGATTTGAACCCGGATCGCTGGATTCAGAGTCCAGAGTGCTAACCATTACACCATAAGACCAGCACTAGCCTGTTTACCTCACACGCAATTTCAAACATCGCTCACAAGCCTTACACATTCACACCTCTAGAACAGACACTAATGATTTGAGATCGCGCACAAAAACGAGCTCCTACCGGGATTTGAACCCGGATCGCTGGATTCAAAGTCCAGAGTGCTAACCATTACACCATAAGACCAGCACTAGCCTGTTTACCTCACACGCAATTTCAAACATCGCTCACAAGCCTTACACATTCACACCTCTAGAACAGACACTAATGATTTGAGATCGCGCACAAAAACGAGCTCCTACCGGGATTTGAACCCGGATCGCTGGATTCAAAGTCCAGAGTGCTAACCATTACACCATAAGACCAGCACTAGCCTGTTTACCTCACACGCAATTTCAAACATCGCTCACAAGCCTTACACATTCACAACTCTAGAACAGACACTAATGATTTGAGATCGCGCACAAAAACGAGCTCCTACCGGGATTTGAACCCGGATCGCTGGATTCAAAGTCCAGAGTGCTAACCATTACACCATAAGACCAGCACTAGCCTGTTTACCTCACACGCAATTTCAAACATCGCTCACAAGCCTTACACATTCACACCTCTAGAACAGACACTAATGATTTGAGATCGCGCACAAAAACGAGCTCCTACCGGGATTTGAACCCGGATCGCTGGATTCAGAGTCCAGAGTGCTAACCATTACACCATAAGACCAGCACTAGCCTGTTTACCTCACACGCAATTTCAAACATCGCTCACAAGCCTTACACATTCACAACTCTAGAACAGACACTAATGATTTGAGATCGCGCACAAAAACGAGCTCCTACCGGGATTTGAACCCGGATCGCTGGATTCAGAGTCCAGAGTGCTAACCATTACACCATAAGACCAGCACTAGCCTGTTTACCTCACACGCAATTTCAAACATCGCTCACAAGCCTTACACATTCACACCTCTAGAACAGACACTAATGATTTGAGATCGCGCACAAAAACGAGCTCCTACCGGGATTTAAACCCGGATCGCTGGATTCAAAGTCCAGAGTGCTAACCATTACACCATAAGACCAGCACTAGCCTGTTTACCTCACACGCAATTTCAAACATCGCTCACAAGCCTTACACATTCACAACTCTAGAACAGACACTAATGATTTGAGATCGCGCACAAAAACGAGCTCCTACCGAGATTTGAACCCGGATCGCTGGATTCAGAGTCCAGAGTGCTAACCATTACACCATAAGACCAGCACTAGCCTGTTTACCTCACACGCAATTTCAAACATCGCTCACAAGCCTTACACATTCACACCTCTAGAACAGACACTAATGATTTGAGATCGCGCACAAAAACGAGCTCCTACCGGGATTTGAACCCGGATCGCTGGATTCAAAGTCCAGAGTGCTAACCATTACACCATAAGACCAGCACTAGCCTGTTTACCTCACACGCAATTTCAAACATCGCTCACAAGCCTTACACATTCACACCTCTAGAACAGACACTAATGATTTGAGATCGCGCACAAAAACGAGCTCCTACCGGGATTTGAACCCGGATCGCTGGATTCAGAGTCCAGAGTGCTAACCATTACACCATAAGACCAGCACTAGCCTGTTTACCTCACACGCAATTTCAAACATCGCTCACAAGCCTTACACATTCACAACTCTAGAACAGACACTAATGATTTGAGATCGCGCACAAAAACGAGCTCCTACCGAGATTTGAACCCGGATCGCTGGATTCAGAGTCCAGAGTGCTAACCATTACACCATAAGACCAGCACTAGCCTGTTTACCTCACACGCAATTTCAAACATCGCTCACAAGCCTTACACATTCACACCTCTAGAACAGACACTAATGATTTGAGATCGCGCACAAAAACGAGCTCCTACCGGGATTTGAACCCGGATCGCTGGATTCAGAGTCCAGAGTGCTAACCATTACACCATAAGACCAGCACTAGCCTGTTTACCTCACACGCAATTTCAAACATCGCTCACAAGCCTTACACATTCACACCTCTAGAACAGACACTAATGATTTGAGATCGCGCACAAAAACGAGCTCCTACCGGGATTTAAACCCGGATCGCTGGATTCAAAGTCCAGAGTGCTAACCATTACACCATAAGACCAGCACTAGCCTGTTTACCTCACACGCAATTTCAAACATCGCTCACAAGCCTTACACATTCACAACTCTAGAACAGACACTAATGATTTGAGATCGCGCACAAAAACGAGCTCCTACCGGGATTTGAACCCGGATCGCTGGATTCAGAGTCCAGAGTGCTAACCATTACACCATAAGACCAGCACTAGCCTGTTTACCTCACACGCAATTTCAAACATCGCTCACAAGCCTTACACATTCACACCTCTAGAACAGACACTAATGATTTGAGATCGCGCACAAAAACGAGCTCCTACCGAGATTTGAACCCGGATCGCTGGATTCAGAGTCCAGAGTGCTAACCATTACACCATAAGACCAGCACTAGCCTGTTTACCTCACACGCAATTTCAAACATCGCTCACAAGCCTTACACATTCACACCTCTAGAACAGACACTAATGATTTGAGATCGCGCACAAAAACGAGCTACTACCGGGATTTAAACCCGGATCGCTGGATTCAAAGTCCAGAGTGCTAACCATTACACCATAAGACCAGCACTAGCCTGTTTACCTCACACGCAATTTCAAACATCGCTCACAAGCCTTACACATTCACAACTCTAGAACAGACACTAATGATTTGAGATCGCGCACAAAAACGAGCTCCTACCGAGATTTGAACCCGGATCGCTGGATTCAGAGTCCAGATTGCTAACCATTACACCATAAGACCAGCACTAGCCTGTTTACCTCACACGCAATTTCAAACATCGCTCACAAGCCTTACACATTCACACCTCTAGAACAGACACTAATGATTTGAGATCGCGCACAAAAACGAGCTACTACCGGGATTTGAACCCGGATCGCTGGATTCAAAGTATAGAGTGCTAACCATTACACCATAAGAGCACTGAGTGCACCCTATGGACACCTCATCTAAACGTCATCAAGTCGTGTCTACAGCATTACACACTCACCGTCTTTGGATGATTGCATCACATATCCTTGTCATATGCGACTGCTTTTCAGATAGAATTGATCCACGGACACCTACCCATTTTAATAGGGCAGCAGGCGATGCAACAGCACTGAGCTCTCCACGCGTGGCATTGTGCCGCATTACAGTGAATGAACAACAGTATCGTGCAACAAAAGTACCGTGGTAGTACCAGCAGGAGCAGGGCAAAACGAGCTCCTACCGGGATTTAAACCCGGATCGCTGGATTCAGAGTCCAGAGTGCTAACCATTACACCATAAGACCAGCACTAGCCTGTTTACCTCACACGCAATTTCAAACATCGCTCACAAGCCTTACACATTCACACCTCTAGAACAGACACTAATGATTTGAGATCGCGCACAAAAACGAGCTCCTACCGGGATTTGAACCCGGATCGCTGGATTCAGAGTCCAGAGTGCTAACCATTACACCATAAGACCAGCACTAGCCTGTTTACCTCACACGCAATTTCAAACATCGCTCACAAGCCTTACACATTCACACCTCTAGAACAGACACTAATGATTTGAGATCGCGCACAAAAACGAGCTCCTACCGGGATTTAAACCCGGATCGCTGGATTCAAAGTCCAGAGTGCTAACCATTACACCATAAGACCAGCACTAGCCTGTTTACCTCACACGCAATTTCAAACATCGCTCACAAGCCTTACACATTCACAACTCTAGAACAGACACTAATGATTTGAGATCGCGCACAAAAACGAGCTCCTACCGAGATTTGAACCCGGATCGCTGGATTCAGAGTCCAGAGTGCTAACCATTACACCATAAGACCAGCACTAGCCTGTTTACCTCACACGCAATTTCAAACATCGCTCACAAGCCTTACACATTCACACCTCTAGAACAGACACTAATGATTTGAGATCGCGCACAAAAACGAGCTCCTACCGGGATTTGAACCCGGATCGCTGGATTCAAAGTCCAGAGTGCTAACCATTACACCATAAGAGCACTGAGTGCACCCTATGGACACCTCATCTAAACGTCATCAAGTCGTCTCCACAGCATTACACACTCACCGTCTTTGGATGATTGCATCACATATCCTTGTCATATGCGACTGCTTTTCAGATAGAATTGATCCACGGACACCTACCCATTTTAATAGGGCAGCAGGCGATGCAACAGCACTGAGCTCTCCACGCGTGGCATTGTGCCGCATTACAGTGAATGAACAACAGTATCGTGCAACAAAAGTACCGTGGTAGTACCAGCAGGAGCAGGGCAAAACGAGCTCCTACCGGGATTTAAACCCGGATCGCTGGATTCAGAGTCCAGAGTGCTAACCATTACACCATAAGACCAGCACTAGCCTGTTTACCTCACACGCAATTTCAAACATCGCTCACAAGCCTTACACATTCACAACTCTAGAACAGACACTAATGATTTGAGATCGCGCACAAAAACGAGCTCCTACCGAGTTTTGAACCCGGATCGCTGGATTCAGAGTCCAGAGTGCTAACCATTACACCATAAGACCAGCACTAGCCTGTTTACCTCACACGCAATTTCAAACATCGCTCACAAGCCTTACACATTCACACCTCTAGAACAGACACTAATGATTTGAGATCGCGCACAAAAACGAGCTCCTACCGGGATTTGAACCCGGATCGCTGGATTCAAAGTCCAGAGTGCTAACCATTACACCATAAGACCAGCACTAGCCTGTTTACCTCACACGCAATTTCAAACATCGCTCACAAGCCTTACACATTCACAACTCTAGAACAGACACTAATGATTTGAGATCGCGCACAAAAACGAGCTCCTACCGGGATTTGAACCCGGATCGCTGGATTCAAAGTCCAGAGTGCTAACCATTACACCATAAGACCAGCACTAGCCTGTTTACCTCACACGCAATTTCAAACATCGCTCACAAGCCTTACACATTCACACCTCTAGAACAGACACTAATGATTTGAGATCGCGCACAAAAACGAGCTCCTACCGGGATTTGAACCCGGATCGCTGGATTCAAAGTCCAGAGTGCTAACCATTACACCATAAGAGCACTGAGTGCACCCTATGGACACCTCATCTAAACGTCATCAAGTCGTCTCCACAGCATTACACACTCACCGTCTTTGGATGATTGCATCACATATCCTTGTCATATGCGACTGCTTTTCAGATAGAATTGATCCACGGACACCTACCCATTTTAATAGGGCAGCAGGCGATGCAACAGCACTGAGCTCTCCACGCGTGGCATTGTGCCGCATTACAGTGAATGAACAACAGTATCGTGCAACAAAAGTACCGTGGTAGTACCAGCAGGAGCAGGGCAAAACGAGCTCCTACCGGGATTTAAACCCGGATCGCCGGATTCAGAGTCCAGATTGCTAACCATTACACCATAAGACCAGCACTAGCCTGTTTACCTCACACGCAATTTCAAACATCGCTCACAAGCCTTACACATTCACACCTCTAGAACAGACACTAATGATTTGAGATCGCGCACAAAAACGAGCTCCTACCGGGATTTAAACCCGGATCGCTGGATTCAAAGTCCAGAGTGCTAACCATTACACCATAAGACCAGCACTAGCCTGTTTACCTCACACGCAATTTCAAACATCGCTCACAAGCCTTACACATTCACAACTCTAGAACAGACACTAATGATTTGAGATCGCGCACAAAAACGAGCTCCTACCGGGATTTGAACCCGGATCGCTGGATTCAGAGTCCAGAGTGCTAACCATTACACCATAAGACCAGCACTAGCCTGTTTACCTCACACGCAATTTCAAACATCGCTCACAAGCCTTACACATTCACACCTCTAGAACAGACACTAATGATTTGAGATCGCGCACAAAAACGAGCTCCTACCGGGATTTAAACCCGGATCGCTGGATTCAAAGTCCAGAGTGCTAACCATTACACCATAAGACCAGCACTAGCCTGTTTACCTCACACGCAATTTCAAACATCGCTCACAAGCCTTACACATTCACAACTCTAGAACAGACACTAATGATTTGAGATCGCGCACAAAAACGAGCTCCTACCGGGATTTGAACCCGGATCGCTGGATTCAAAGTCCAGAGTGCTAACCATTACACCATAAGACCAGCACTAGCCTGTTTACCTCACACGCAATTTCAAACATCGCTCACAAGCCTTACACATTCACACCTCTAGAACAGACACTAATGATTTGAGATCGCGCACAAAAACGAGCTCCTACCGGGATTTGAACCCGGATCGCTGGATTCAAAGTCCAGAGTGCTAACCATTACACCATAAGAGCACTGAGTGCACCCTATGGACACCTCATCTAAACGTCATCAAGTCGTCTCCACAGCATTACACACTCACCGTCTTTGGATGATTGCATCACATATCCTTGTCATATGCGACTGCTTTTCAGATAGAATTGATCCACGGACACCTACCCATTTTAATAGGGCAGCAGGCGATGCAACAGCACTGAGCTCTCCACGCGTGGCATTGTGCCGCATTACAGTGAATGAACAACAGTATCGTGCAACAAAAGTACCGTGGTAGTACCAGCAGGAGCAGGGCAAAACGAGCTCCTACCGGGATTTAAACCCGGATCGCTGGATTCAGAGTCCAGAGTGCTAACCATTACACCATAAGACCAGCACTAGCCTGTTTACCTCACACGCAATTTCAAACATCGCTCACAAGCCTTACACATTCACACCTCTAGAACAGACACTAATGATTTGAGATCGCGCACAAAAACGAGCTCCTACCGGGATTTGAACCCGGATCGCTGGATTCAAAGTCCAGAGTGCTAACCATTACACCATAAGACCAGCACTAGCCTGTTTACCTCACACGCAATTTCAAACATCGCTCACAAGCCTTACACATTCACACCTCTAGAACAGACACTAATGATTTGAGATCGCGCACAAAAACGAGCTCCTACCGGGATTTGAACCCGGATCGCTGGATTCAAAGTCCAGAGTGCTAACCATTACACCATAAGACCAGCACTAGCCTGTTTACCTCACACGCAATTTCAAACATCGCTCACAAGCCTTACACATTCACACCTCTAGAACAGACACTAATGATTTGAGATCGCGCACAAAAACGAGCTCCTACCGGGATTTGAACCCGGATCGCTGGATTCAGAGTCCAGAGTGCTAACCATTACACCATAAGACCAGCACTAGCCTGTTTACCTCACACGCAATTTCAAACATCGCTCACAAGCCTTACACATTCACACCTCTAGAACAGACACTAATGATTTGAGATCGCGCACAAAAACGAGCTCCTACCGGGATTTGAACCCGGATCGCTGGATTCAGAGTCCAGAGTGCTAACCATTACACCATAAGACCAGCACTAGCCTGTTTACCTCACACGCAATTTCAAACATCGCTCACAAGCCTTACACATTCACACCTCTAGAACAGACACTAATGATTTGAGATCGCGCACAAAAACGAGCTCCTACCGAGATTTAAACCCGGATCGCTGGATTCAGAGTCCAGAGTGCTAACCATTACACCATAAGACCAGCACTAGCCTGTTTACCTCACACGCAATTTCAAACATCGCTCACAAGCCTTACACATTCACACCTCTAGAACAGACACTAATGATTTGAGATCGCGCACAAAAACGAGCTCCTACCGAGATTTGAACCCGGATCGCTGGATTCAGAGTCCAGAGTGCTAACCATTACACCATAAGACCAGCACTAGCCTGTTTACCTCACACGCAATTTCAAACATCGCTCACAAGCCTTACACATTCACAACTCTAGAACTGACACTAATGATTTGAGATCGCGCACAAAAACGAGCTCCTACCGGGATTTGGACCCGGATCGCTGGATTCAAGAGTCCAGAGTGCTAACCATTACACCATAAGACCAGCACTAGCCTGTTTACCTCACACGCAATTTCAAACATCGCTCACAAGCCTTACACATTCACACCTCTAGAACAGACACTAATGATTTGAGATCGCGCACAAAAACGAGCTACTACCGGGATTTAAACCCGGATCGCTGGATTCAGAGTCCAGAGTGCTAACCATTACACCATAAGACCAGCACTAGCCTGTTTACCTCACACGCAATTTCAAACATCGCTCACAAGCCTTACACATTCACACCTCTAGAACAGACACTAATGATTTGAGATCGCGCACAAAAACGAGCTCCTACCGGGATTTGAACCCGGATCGCTGGATTCAGAGTCCAGAGTGCTAACCATTACACCATAAGACCAGCACTAGCCTGTTTACCTCACACGCAATTTCAAACATCGCTCACAAGCCTTACACATTCACACCTCTAGAACAGACACTAATGATTTGAGATCGCGCACAAAAACGAGCTACTACCGGGATTTAAACCCGGATCGCCGGATTCAGAGTCCAGAGTGCTAACCATTACACCATAAGACCAGCACTAGCCTGTTTACCTCACACGCTATTTCAAACATCGCTCACAAGCCTTACACATTCACACCTCTAGAACAGACACTAATGATTTGAGATCGCGCACAAAAACGAGCTCCTACCGGGATTTAAACCCGGATCGCTGGATTCAGAGTCCAGAGTGCTAACCATTACACCATAAGACCAGCACTAGCCTGTTTACCTCACACGCAATTTCAAACATCGCTCACAAGCCTTACACATTCACACCTCTAGAACAGACACTAATGATTTGAGATCGCGCACAAAAACGAGCTCCTACCGGGATTTAAACCCGGATCGCTGGATTCAAAGTCCAGAGTGCTAACCATTACACCATAAGACCAGCACTAGCCTGTTTACCTCACACGCAATTTCAAACATCGCTCACAAGCCTTACACATTCACAACTCTAGAACAGACACTAATGATTTGAGATCGCGCACAAAAACGAGCTCCTACCGAGATTTAAACCCGGATCGCTGGATTCAGAGTCCAGAGTGCTAACCATTACACCATAAGACCAGCACTAGCCTGTTTACCTCACACGCAATTTCAAACATCGCTCACAAGCCTTACACATTCACACCTCTAGAACAGACACTAATGATTTGAGATCGCGCACAAAAACGAGCTCCTACCGGGATTTGAACCCGGATCGCTGGATTCAAAGTCCAGAGTGCTAACCATTACACCATAAGACCAGCACTAGCCTGTTTACCTCACACGCAATTTCAAACATCGCTCACAAGCCTTACACATTCACACCTCTAGAACAGACACTAATGATTTGAGATCGCGCACAAAAACGAGCTACTACCGGGATTTGAACCCGGATCGCTGGATTCAAAGTCCAGAGTGCTAACCATTACACCATAAGACCAGCACTAGCCTGTTTACCTCACACGCAATTTCAAACATCGCTCACAAGCCTTACACATTCACACCTCTAGAACAGACACTAATGATTTGAGATCGCGCACAAAAACGAGCTCCTACCGGGATTTAAACCCGGATCGCTGGATTCAAAGTCCAGAGTGCTAACCATTACACCATAAGACCAGCACTAGCCTGTTTACCTCACACGCAATTTCAAACATCGCTCACAAGCCTTACACATTCACAACTCTAGAACAGACACTAATGATTTGAGATCGCGCACAAAAACGAGCTCCTACCGAGATTTAAACCCGGATCGCTGGATTCAGAGTCCAGAGTGCTAACCATTACACCATAAGACCAGCACTAGCCTGTTTACCTCACACGCAATTTCAAACATCGCTCACAAGCCTTACACTTTCACACCTCTAGAACAGACACTAATGATTTGAGATCGCGCACAAAAACGAGCTCCTACCGAGATTTGAACCCGGATCGCTGGATTCAGAGTCCAGAGTGCTAACCATTACACCATAAGACCAGCACTAGCCTGTTTACCTCACACGCAATTTCAAACATCGCTCACAAGCCTTACACATTCACACCTCTAGAACAGACACTAATGATTTGAGATCGCGCACAAAAACGAGCTCCTACCGGGATTTGAACCCGGATCGCTGGATTCAGAGTCCAGAGTGCTAACCATTACACCATAAGACCAGCACTAGCCTGTTTACCTCACACGCAATTTCAAACATCGCTCACAAGCCTTACACATTCACACCTCTAGAACAGACACTAATGATTTGAGATCGCGCACAAAAACGAGCTCCTACCGGGATTTAAACCCGGATCGCTGGATTCAGAGTCCAGAGTGCTAACCATTACACCATAAGACCAGCACTAGCCTGTTTACCTCACACGCAATTTCAAACATCGCTCACAAGCCTTACACATTCACACCTCTAGAACAGACACTAATGATTTGAGATCGCGCACAAAAACGAGCTACTACCGGGATTTAAACCCGGATCGCTGGATTCAGAGTCCAGAGTGCTAACCATTACACCATAAGACCAGCACTAGCCTGTTTACCTCACACGCAATTTCAAACATCGCTCACAAGCCTTACACATTCACAACTCTAGAACAGACACTAATGATTTGAGATCGCGCACAAAAACGAGCTCCTACCGGGATTTGGACCCGGATCGCTGGATTCAGAGTCCAGAGTGCTAACCATTACACCATAAGACCAGCACTAGCCTGTTTACCTCACACGCAATTTCAAACATCGCTCACAAGCCTTACACATTCACACCTCTAGAACAGACACTAATGATTTGAGATCGCGCACAAAAACGAGCTCCTACCGGGATTTGAACCCGGATCGCTGGATTCAAAGTACAGAGTGCTAACCATTACACCATAAGAGCACTGAGTGCACCCTATGGACACCTCATCTAAACGTCATCAAGTCGTCTCCACAGCATTACACACTCACCGTCTTTGGATGATTGCATCACATATCCTTGTCATATGCGACTGCTTTTCAGATAGAATTGATCCACGGACACCTACCCATTTTAATAGGGCAGCAGGCGATGCAACAGCACTGAGCTCTCCACGCGTGGCATTGTGCCGCATTACAGTGAATGAACAACAGTATCGTGCAACAAAAGTACCGTGGTAGTACCAGCAGGAGCAGGGCAAAACGAGCTCCTACCGGGATTTAAACCCGGATCGCCGGATTCAGAGTCCAGATTGCTAACCATTACACCATAAGACCAGCACTAGCCTGTTTACCTCACACGCTATTTCAAACATCGCTCACAAGCCTTACACTTTCACACCTCTAGAACAGACACTAATGATTTGAGATCGCGCACAAAAACGAGCTCCTACCGGGATTTAAACCCGGATCGCTGGATTCAAAGTCCAGAGTGCTAACCATTACACCATAAGACCAGCACTAGCCTGTTTACCTCACACGCAATTTCAAACATCGCTCACAAGCCTTACACATTCACACCTCTAGAACAGACACTAATGATTTGAGATCGCGCACAAAAACGAGCTCCTACCGGGATTTAAACCCGGATCGCTGGATTCAAAGTCCAGAGTGCTAACCATTACACCATAAGACCAGCACTAGCCTGTTTACCTCACACGCAATTTCAAACATCGCTCACAAGCCTTACACATTCACAACTCTAGAACAGACACTAATGATTTGAGATCGCGCACAAAAACGAGCTCCTACCGAGATTTAAACCCGGATCGCTGGATTCAGAGTCCAGAGTGCTAACCATTACACCATAAGACCAGCACTAGCCTGTTTACCTCACACGCAATTTCAAACATCGCTCACAAGCCTTACACATTCACACCTCTAGAACAGACACTAATGATTTGAGATCGCGCACAAAAACGAGCTCCTACCGGGATTTGGACCCGGATCGCTGGATTCAAAGTCCAGAGTGCTAACCATTACACCATAAGACCAGCACTAGCCTGTTTACCTCACACGCAATTTCAAACATCGCTCACAAGCCTTACACATTCACAACTCTAGAACAGACACTAATGATTTGAGATCGCGCACAAAAACGAGCTCCTACCGAGATTTAAACCCGGATCGCTGGATTCAGAGTCCAGAGTGCTAACCATTACACCATAAGACCAGCACTAGCCTGTTTACCTCACACGCTATTTCAAACATCGCTCACAAGCCTTACACATTCACACCTCTAGAACAGACACTAATGATTTGAGATCGCGCACAAAAACGAGCTCCTACCGGGATTTGGACCCGGATCGCTGGATTCAAAGTCCAGAGTGCTAACCATTACACCATAAGACCAGCACTAGCCTGTTTACCTCACACGCAATTTCAAACATCGCTCACAAGCCTTACACATTCACAACTCTAGAACAGACACTAATGATTTGAGATCGCGCACAAAAACGAGCTCCTACCGAGATTTAAACCCGGATCGCTGGATTCAGAGTCCAGAGTGCTAACCATTACACCATAAGACCAGCACTAGCCTGTTTACCTCACACGCAATTTCAAACATCGCTCACAAGCCTTACACATTCACACCTCTAGAACAGACACTAATGATTTGAGATCGCGCACAAAAACGAGCTCCTACCGAGATTTGAACCCGGATCGCTGGATTCAGAGTCCAGAGTGCTAACCATTACACCATAAGACCAGCACTAGCCTGTTTACCTCACACGCAATTTCAAACATCGCTCACAAGCCTTACACATTCACAACTCTAGAACAGACACTAATGATTTGAGATCGCGCACAAAAACGAGCTCCTACCGGGATTTGGACCCGGATCACTGGATTCAAAGTCCAGAGTGCTAACCATTACACCATAAGTCCAGCACTAGCCTGTTTACCTCACACGCTATTTCAAACATCGCTCACAAGCCTTACACTTTCACACCTCTAGAACAGACACTAATGATTTGAGATCGCGCACAAAAACGAGCTCCTACCGAGATTTGAACCCGGATCGCTGGATTCAGAGTCCAGAGTGCTAACCATTACACCATAAGACCAGCACTAGCCTGTTTACCTCACACGCAATTTCAAACATCGCTCACAAGCCTTACACTTTCACAACTCTAGAACTGACACTAATGATTTGAGATCGCGCACAAAAACGAGCTCCTACCGGGATTTGGACCCGGATCGCTGGATTAAGAGTCCAGAGTGCTAACCATTACACCATAAGACCAGCACTAGCCTGTTTACCTCACACGCAATTTCAAACATCGCTCACAAGCCTTACACATTCACACCTCTAGAACAGACACTAATGATTTGAGATCGCGCACAAAAACGAGCTCCTACAGGGATTTGAACCCGGATCGCTGGATTCAGAGTCCAGAGTGCTAACCATTACACCATAAGACCAGCACTAGCCTGTTTACCTCACACGCAATTTCAAACATCGCTCACAAGCCTTACACATTCACACCTCTAGAACAGACACTAATGATTTGAGATCGCGCACAAAAACGAGCTCCTACCGGGATTTGAACCCGGATCGCTGGATTCAAAGTACAGAGTGCTAACCATTACACCATAAGAGCACTGAGTGCACCCTATGGACACCTCATCTAAACGTCATCAAGTCGTCTCCACAGCATTACACACTCACCGTCTTTGGATGATTGCATCACATATCCTTGTCATATGCGACTGCTTTTCAGATAGAATTGATCCACGGACACCTACCCATTTTAATAGGGCAGCAGGCGGTGCAACAGCACTGAGCTCTCCAGTCGTGGCATTGTGCCGCATTACAGTGAATGAACAACAGTATCGTGCAACAAAAGTACCGTGGTAGTACCAGCAGGAGCAGGGCAAAACGAGGTCCTACCGGGATTTAAACCCGGATCGCCGGATTCAGAGTCCAGATTGCTAACCATTACACCATAAGACCAGCACTAGCTTGTTTACCTCACACGCAATTTCAAACATCGCTAACAAGCCTTACACTTTCACACCTCTAGAACAGACACTAATGATTTGAGATCGCGCACAAAAACGAGCTCCTACCGAGATTTGAACCCGGATCGCTGGATTCAGAGTCCAGAGTGCTAACCATTACACCATAAGACCAGCACTAGCCTGTTTACCCCACACGCGATTTTAAACATCGCTTACAATGTAACGGGGCTAGAACGTACCGTCACTAGTTTCACGCGCGCTTAAGGAAGACTCAAGCCCAAGTATTTGGTATCAAGTATTTTAAATTCTGATTTTTATTTTTTTGATTTTAATTCGTACTAATGACGAAGATTTCTAAGTCGTAATAAATACGAAAGTGTTCCCGCCTTTCGGGAATTACGCGTTTTAAATCAATTTATCATTGGTCCATATTGGGAGTTTAGGGCCAAATTAAAAACAAATAATCAATTGCCACGCTGTGCCTGCTATTCGGGCACACCACCTGCCTATGCTTATTTATGCTGATGTAATTTGTCTAATATGGCCAATTACACATTGCGTCACGCGCATGTCGTAATACAATCATTCGCGTTACGTGAAACGCGTTCACCTGCTTTTTAATAAGTGGTAGGGCTGACATCAAGAAGACGATCGGCAACCTCTCCCCCACCAAGCCCTGCTTCACTTGTTGGTGGCTTTATCAGAGCGCGTGTGTGTGAGGCCATTGGCATAGAAGGGAATGTAGCTAGCAGTAGCGTGCACAAATTTTTGGGTGCGAGCTAAACTACAGGGAGCAAAGAGCTTTAACGCTTAGGCGTTTCAGCACAAACGATGCGGAGGATATCTACAACAACGCGATTTACGCGTTCAGTTTGACCATCGGTCTGCAGATGATCCGCTGTGGACATGCCCAATCGGGTGCACAGCAACTGGAAGACGGACTTCCAAAATTTACTCGTAAAACGAGGATCACGGTCAGAAACAATTGCCACTGAAAAGACATGTTGGCGAAACACTCGATCGATAAACAGCTCCGCTGCACCTTCACCATTGATCGAGTCCGGCACAGTCGCTAAGTGAGCCATCTTGCTCAAACGGTCCACAAAGACCACAATACCTGTATTGCCATGCAAATCTTTCGGTAAGCCAAACACAAAATCCATACTAATGGACTTTCAGCACCGAGTGGAAATAGGCAAACTATCCAGCAGTGCTGCCGAATGGGGCTAGGTTTGCACCCGTTGACATGTTTCACACGTACGCACATATGTGCTCACCCATTTATATAATTTGGGCCACCAATAACTTTGGCATACCGCCCCATAGGTCTTTTCACAACCCAAACTACCACCGATGGCGGTGTCGTGTACCTCACAGAGGATACGATACTTCAGGTCCTCATCATGACGAACCACAATACACGGAGAATACACCACATCTGTACGATAGTACAACAGCCCCTGATCGATAGAATATCGATGAAGGCTCGCACGTAATTGTGCCGACGATTTAATGTCCGAGTCTTTAAACTCATCATTTCCAAGACCATGTAGCGACGCTACACAACGGTCGTCTTTAGCGTACGCCGTACGAATGAGCTCGGTAATAGAAGACGACAACGTCGTAACATGAGCAAGCTCTACGTGACAACGCATCAGCCAAAGCATTTTGCTTACCCGGCTTATATTTCACCTCAAAGTTATATTTGGCAAAGAACGACAGCCATCTGGCCATTCTCTGCGAGAGATGGGGAGACTGAGTCGCAGTGCGTAAAGACGAATCATCGGTATAGATCTCAAAAGGCTTCGAGCCCAAAAGATGAGCTCTGAATTCGACTAGAGCATACTTCATTGCAAGTAGCTCTTTGTCATGAACGGTATAGTTCTTTCTGTAGCTTTCAGCTGGCGGGACTCAAAGGGGATTACACGCTCACGTCCCTCATCATCTGTTTGTAACAGAGCACTACCAATGGCAAAATCCGACGCGTCACATACGACGCTAAATGGTCGGTCAGGGTCTGGCAAAGCCAAAATGGAAGCACGAAGAAGGCTAGCCTTCACCGCTTGAGTAACATCCTCATGTTCGACATGCCAACACTATTCCACATCCTTTTTAAGGAGATTGGATAAAGGCCGAGCCATATCAGCGTAATTCTCGCTGTACTTGTGTAAGTAAGTGGCAAGGCCAATCCATTTACGCAAGTCCTTCTGGGACTGTGGAACTGGACATTCAACTATGGCTTTGACCTTGGCGGCATCCGCTCTTAGGCCTCGCTTCCCGAAGCAACCTAGAAAGGGAATTTCTTCGGCACCATGAATGCATTTCGATGCATTAGTATACATATTGTTAGTGCGCATGCACTCGAACACAGCTCTTAAATAAACAATATGGTTCTCGGTATCTGACCGCCCATGTTCCAGCACGACTATGGACAAAGATGTCATCAAAGTACGTCTGTGCATAATTTCGATGGGGTCGAAACAATTGCGTCACTAAACAATTAAACGTAGCCGAGCATTCAACAGCCACTGGGGCATCACCAGCCACTCCCAGAGCATACCGCTCGGAGAATTAACTGCAGTGAGCGGGATATCGCTAGCTCGCATGAGCAATTGGTAGTAACCATCGACTTAGTCGAGTGCGCTATACACGGTACAACCGACCATATTGTTCTAAAGAACATCCTTTCAAGAAATCGGCGTCTGCGCCGGTATAGTAGCGGAATTTAGTTTATTACAAGCATGAACAATACGCCATTTACCATTTGGTTTCTTGACACAAAAAGTAGGTGTCGAGTGCGGAGACTTACTCTCACGCACCATACCCGCCGCGTGCTTTGCACGAAGAACTTGTCAATGACGTCACATCGTTCTTTGGGTAAAGGCCACTGCCGTGTTACGCAGTATTTGGTCCCAGTAACCAAGACAATCTACCCCTATCAGGAGGTATAACAGACGGTAGATCATGACACACCACGTCCTGGAATTCTTTTACCAAAGGATAGTAGGGATCTGAAGGGTCCTTTAGAATAGATGCCCCTCTACGTGCACTTAGTGCCGCCTTTGTATCTTCAAGGACTGCTTCATCGATAACCGAGGATGAATTTAACTCGAGGTTAGTTTGAATGACCACCATATCGGATAAATCACCAGCCTTCAAGGCTTGATGAAATTTATCCACAGACATTTCGTCTAGCTTTAAGAGAGCATTTAATGATGAAAGGGCCAATACATCAATTTCACCATCTACATCACCTGTCACTCCGTTGACCAGGGTATACAGCTGCTCGCTGACATCACCACGTGAAAGAACAGACGCCTTGCGTCTCGCAGCCGCCATCTGGCTACGCTGCCGTCTTATTGACGAGACCGTACCTTTTAAAGTACTTGGAATATCATCATCCCCACGTCAACAGATTCCTAGACCTTAATCTGCTCTATACAAGAGCCGACGTCATTACCGACATCCGGTGAATCGCATTTACAGCCAATATCGCTAACATGGTCATCGACCTTAACTTGCTCTATACGAGAGCCGATGTCATTACCGACATCCAGTGTCTCAATATAAATATTAGTATCACTCAACGGAGTACGTGCCGTTCCACTAGATGTCACTGAGCTATTCTCGACACAACTGTTGTTGACGTTGAAGTTTATCAACTCAGACACTCCAATTTCCAGCACAATAATTGACTCAGTTGATGGATCGCGCCAATAGCACTTCTGTTTACTAGCGACGGTGGGTTCACGACTCTCCAAAGCTTCACTAGGAACATTGCGCGTGGCGCCTAAGGTTCTTGGACCTCCAATCGATCCATGGCTCATGGCGTTCCAGCCAAGACATACCGAGAATGAGATCATATCGCAAGTCCAAATCTAGGACAATACAGCGTTCAACGCTATTGAAGTCTAAAAACTTCACACCTAAGTTCAACGGAACTTTAGGAACGGTGACACGTACACCGGTCGCGAGACGCGCGGTTATACTGTCACCCTCTTGCGCTTCTAGCGCCTCAGCATATAGCTGACTCCCTTCAAGGGAACTACGTCGATCATAATTACCCGACGCCCCTGAGTCAATTAAAATTGACCATGGATTTTCAAAGCCCTTAACGGTTGCCGACACAACCAACAAGCTTAGATTTTATTCCTGTTTCATGAAAAAATCCACAGAACCACCTGGAGCTCAGCCCTGTTTACTAGAACCAACAAGCCTGGCTTGTAATCTTGTTTTATGGGAGCATCCATAGAACCACCTGGGGCTCGGACCTGTTTACCTTTACCTCCTAGAGGCTCAACAGAACTTAGTTCTTTCCCAGTAGGGCGCTCCGCGCCTACTGGGAGCAGACATTTTCCCCTGCCGTGCTCGCCTTTTGGCTAGGAGCAGGGTTACGGCTTTGCCGGTTCTGACGTTGCTTTCGCAACGGACAGCTAAGGCGGAGATGCCTAGTGCTTCCGCACATGTAACATCTACGGATGTTACCTTGTTGCTCTGCAGCTTGTAGCTCAGCTTCTTCAGCATGGCCGTGGTCCATGAGTTCCGCCCTATTAGAGGCATTTGAATTGTACCATAGTAGACCATAGCGTGTAAATTTGAAATTGAACCCAGCGCTAAACGCTATGCTCACTGCCTCTTCGAAAGTCCAAGGCTGGACACAAAAACCTCTGTCCTGGCGACCCCAGTACGAAGTCCTTCCATAAAAATGGTTACTGGGACTTCTTCTGCCAGAGAGTCTTATTGCATAGCAGCAATGACAGCCCTCAATTCTTGAACATAGTGCGATAATTCTTTCTTACTCTTTCGGGTAGCTAAGAAGCGTGAGCGCAGACTATAAGCCTGATTAGGCGGTGCAAACACGCAAGCTAATTGCTTTTTAAACATTTCCCATGTGGAAAATGCGGTATTTACAGAGACATCGCTCGCTAGAGCCCACTCTCTAGCTCTTCCACCAAGCTTCGAAATGGCGAAGCCAACTCGTTGCTTATCTTACACAAGCATGGCAGCATTCATTGCCAGTTCAGACTCTCGAATCCAGAGGAGAAGATTTTCTCCCTCCTTCCCCTCAGCTTGATCGTGGACCTGACCGATTAGCGTTATCTCATAACGCATAGAGGCCTCAATGAGATAATTGAGGATATCCGGACCATGGATCAAAAGAGTCTCGATTTGGTCGGGCCCTACAAAAGCAGATAATGTATTTAGTACGAGTCGTTGCGCCTCATAGAAATGATTTTTTTTCTTCATCCTCACAGAGGGTCAGTCTTTAAAGACTCAGGTGTAGGACTGACTACAAGTGCTACCAAGTGTAGCGAGCTGCATATCTCTTTAGCCAGAGGAAGAATTTAGGATGAAAACCTTCTAGTTCTAGAGAATTAAATAAATTTACGGCTAAGAGCCACTTAGTTTTAAGGAATTAACCTTACGCGTAAGAAGTCACTATTTTCTAAGGAGCTAAGAGAGACTTAGTTTACAAGCAATAGCTTAAGGTTCAGAGAATTACCGCACAGAAGCTTATAGCTTATAGGTATAGAGAACTAACGCACGAAGTGCACAAGAGAACAAGTCTGATCGAGATTCAAAATGAGAGTTGATTTTTTATGCCTTAAGATTTTGTGAATAATTCTACTTTAGGTACTTTACACTAGATTAATTAGAATTGTAAAAATTATAATATATTACTAGCTTGTATTTGGATATGGAATCATCCAATCATCAGTGTGTGCTGTACTAAAACTACTGTATACATTATAAAGCTGATACCAGTAGTACTAGGTATTATTAATCTATATAATATAAAGAATATTGTCCGTCCGAGCGATCCTTTTCCGGCGTTCGGATTGGCTACTTTGCATTATTCGCTAATTTTGGATTGGCAGATTTTGCATATTGCACGAAAATTATTCGAGCTAAGTGCGTCTGGGTACGTGTTTCCTATATGTAAGTAAGTCACAGAAGGATGCGTATCCAACCTTCGACCTATCATTACATATTGCTATATCAACACAGCTTATTTATAAATAGTAGACGAGACACATGCTTGATAATCATTTCAATTCATGGGCTCAGTGCTTCAATATTACACTAGAAAGCTGGCAAAAGCAAGCGTTCTCATCAGATAATATCGAAGTTAGTTACAAAAAGTGATGTGACCCATATGTATTGTATCTGTATTTTGTATATATTGTTACATGAGGAGATTTATATTATAGAATTAAGTCTATTCCCGGGTGTCCATGTGTCGTGCTTTAATTTATATAATCAATATTCGAAACGATGGCACACATAAAGGTTCATATGCATCATTACATATTGCAATATTAAACACAGAATTTTTTGAATATATTAGATTAGGCACATGCTTCACAATTATTCCAAACATGGGCTCAGTGCTTTAATCAAACAGTAAAAAGTTGGCAAAAGCAAGCGTTGTCATAATTTTAAAGTGGATGCAGTTACAATAAGCGAATCGACTCAAATGCAATACATTATACTTATTAATAGTTTCTGAGTCGATTGAACAGTCTACATGACGGATCGACGGGTTGACATTCACCTTTATACCCATCAATCACCATATTGAATCGGATATATAAAAGTAAAATAATAAGTACGAAGACCAAGAGACAGACTTCGCTTGATGTGTCCGTCAAAACGACGGGTACACATTGACCTGCGAAACGGAAAGTATACAATGACCGGCGTCGACAGGCACACTTTGACTTTCATACATATTCACTTCATATTTTGGCAATTACCTAACTCAACCAAAAAATTAAATAGCAAAGTGATAAATCAACATACCGTCTTTTATTGACTTTCATACTTATCAATTTAGTTAGGTCAACCTGTAACTAGGCATCTAGTTACACGCAAACATTAAGTAATATACTTAATGTTTGGTCTAAAAGTATCTATGATTACTTTCGACCTGTCATTTGGGGCGATACACAAACGTGATCCACCCTCGTGAATGTGATATCCATTTATGGATTCACATGAGAAGGGATGACGCTAGTTGAAGCTAGGCATCGCGACAGCCCAGAAGGACGTCATAGCGAGCTTAGATCTACATCTAAGAGTCATGCGTCAGGATACGCTTCTAAAGAGTCTCGTATCCGATCTTTACATATATTATCAATCAGTAGTTAAGTATATATTAAGTTATGATTCATTAAATATAACTCACTCATAAATTTGGTACAAACTGGATACTGCGCACGGGACGCTGAATAAGCTTCTGCGTGACGTAAGTAGGACAATTATTAGAAGTTAGTTGCACTCTCGCTAAAGCGAGAGGCAACTGGTGGTACGACTGCTTAAGCAGTCGACCAACCGCATAACCACCCTCGCACGCGAAGGTAAGACGGTCTAACCGCTTCCTCGCTTGTGCTGAAGGTGTGTGCTAGTAGCACGAGGCAATTTCGTAGAAGTGACCGTCTACACTTGGTAGCACTAGTAGTCCTTCCCACGACCCGTCTCTTTGAGCGTGCGTGTGGTTAAGATGGTCCTTAATATGGACTGAAGTGACTTCCCTTACCTCTCCAAACATCATAGGGAGTTGGCTGAGCATATGGCACAAGGACTTGGTGAACAAGCCCTGTTCAACCTCTTGCATTGTCCTCCTGAGCAACATATTGCTCAGTTAGAGCAATTTGAGGCGTTGGTGCTCGGACAGCGCAGAAATGCGCCCAAGGCAAACAGCCAAGCCACCGCTTAGTCCATCAATAAGACTCAGGATGAGCTTATGATTGAGCAGGCACGTAATGAGGCGCTCAACAGAACTGTTGAAACGCTCTCTGCCCGGCCTACTCAACCGAGGCCCATTCGGATGGACCCTCCGATGTTTGATGGAACTAGCCCTCACACGATTGTTCACTGGCTATTAGCAGTTGAGCAAAGTGGAGTGGCGCAGCTCATCGAAGACGACACCAGAATGGTGTCGTATGCAATGT
Organism: Peronospora farinosa; assembly: GCA_947646735.1. Taxonomy (NCBI): domain Eukaryota; phylum Oomycota; class Peronosporomycetes; order Peronosporales; family Peronosporaceae; genus Peronospora; species Peronospora farinosa. The sequence continues at coordinate 159,059 of CANTFK010000938.1, read as the reverse complement.
CCAACTTGCGTGGCAAAGCGTCAGAGTGGGCATATGGCAAATGCTGATGCGTTTCCATCATGGGCGATCTTTAAAAAAGATTCTCGCCATGTATCAGCCGCCTAACAACGAAGTGCTGCTTATGGCGCGCTTCTTTAAAGAACGACAGGCGAAACGCTCTCGGCAAAAATTTGTTCAGGAGATGCGTTCGCTGTCGGCGTCCATTAATGAGAAGCCGATACCGAAACGTATCAAGGTGGCCACGTTCATGAATGGACTTAGCACGACCCATCGCGTCAGGCCCTTTTACGAAAGGTGCCAGCGACGAAAGAAGAGACAATTGACATTGCCTTAGTTGAGGAGCAATCCTACAACAGCGCCTCGGTGACAGCCTATTACAGGCCGTTGTCCCAGAAGTCGGATGCCACTCCTATGGAGTTAGGCAATGCAGATGTGATCTGCTACAAGTGCGGCAAGCGCGGCCATATGATGGCTTGCTGCTATGCCAAAGTAGCTTCTGGTGCTAAGGCAGCCAGCAAAAGGTCTCCCAACCCGAAGGGAGGTGCGAAGAACCATCGTGCACGACGCATGGGGTCAGCACCTGCCCAAGATGGGTCGGGAAATGTGGGACCGCAGTAGGGGCGGGATGCTCTACTGTCGCGGACTCTGAAGCTACCCCTAAGCTCAGAGTGATCGAACAAATGGGTAGCATAGTCCCTGAGGTACCGAAAGGTTGAACCTCAACCCTTTTGGTCTATAGCGCTCGAGTACGAGGCTATGACCAAGTGATGACCCTTCTCGTGGATTCGAATGCATCCCAATACTTTGTGAAACTGTTGGCTCTGAAAAAGAGACAGGCGAGTTATGAGTCGCTTTGCCAGGATGGCAAGCAAGAAGAGGCGATCGTTCGTTTAGCGAACGGCGCGCTCGTTAAATCAGAGGAAGTTCAAGTTGAACTCGTCTTCAGCTTTAGCGACTTTTCTTGTAAAGAGAAGTTCACAATGCTAGTTATGGAGAGTCCGTATGACCTCATCCAAGGCATGCCTTGGTTGGCTAAACACCAACCATGGATAGACTGGCGTACACGCACAGTCGCTAGCTCTACGCAAGACACCGGAAAGGATGTGCTCTTGCGAGAGGCTTATGAGGCTGATGCTGTGTCCAACACAGTCGAGGGTGCGATGACGGTATTTCAATCGGCACCAAGTACTACCCAGCTCGAAAAGAGTGGTGTAGTTGGAACTGCCCTGGCAGAAATTCAGGTGACACATATTCCTACACAGGTCGAAAAGACTGGTGTAGTGAATGGGAAGATGACAGGAATTCATGCGTCCAATAGTCCTGCATAGAGCCGAGATCCTGTGGCAGTTGATATTGGGCTGACAAGAAGTCAAGCGCCACAAGAACCGGCACAGAGCCATGAGCCTGGTGAGGTTGAAGGCGTGCGTTAGCTGAGAACTTCTTCCAGGTCGAAGGTCGTGGTGAATCGAACAAAGAGCACCAGACGTATTAAGACGATCAAGGGCACGTCGAAACGAGTGACCCTTGGATCAGTCTCGGTCCAAGAGGACGGACCTACGAACGAGTTGTTTGAGGCCGTCGAAGACAAGATGCCGGAGGCATCCTCAGTTGAGGTGCTCCAACTTGTCTTGGCATCTGCCGAGGAGATAGTAAATCTCTCGGAGATGACGTGAGATCTGTTCCTGTCCGAATTAAAGGAAGGAAAGATCCACGAGATAGTCGCACCAGTTCCAGAAAAGAACGTTGAGGACTGTTGCTCTTCATCCACATTTGGATGAGAGCGTCTTGGAGACCGACAAAAAGAAACGGTTTGCTGCTCAAGGCTGGGATGCCTTGAAGGACAGACCGTACTATGATGTTCTGTGGAAACACCGTGATGTGTTCCCAGCAGAAGTGCCAAGCAGCCTACCGACCGATACGGGCATACGGCACGATATTTACCTGTGGCCTGACACCAAGTATTGTGTGACCAGGAAATGGCCGTTGCCGAAGGAACAAGTCGATTACATCGATGAGTTTTGCGGCAAGCGAGCCAAGGCGGGACATGTACGTGAGAGCAAGTCGCCTCATTGCAGCCTGACCCTCTGTGTGCGTAAAGCAACAGGTGGATGGCGCGTGGCTCATGCTTATAATAAGCTGAACACGATCACCATTCCGGCTCAAACGCCGATCCCGCGAAAAGATGTTTTGTTGAATTCCATGGGAAAGTCAACTATCTTTTCCACGTTGGAGCTGAAGGATGGCTACTATCAGATTCTCATGAGAGATACCGATGTAGCCAAAACGGCAGTAAGCACCCCAAGCGGTATGCTGTGGGAGTGGCTTGTGATGCCACAAAGGTTGAGAAAAATGCTCCAGCAACATTCAACCGAGTGGTGGCTCACGTGATGCGTCAGCACCGTGACTACGCGCCCCATTACTTTGACGATGTATTCGTGCATAGTAGGGCGGAGGACGGTCTGAGCGCAATGGAGTCGCACAAGCGCCATTTAGACGCTGTGTTGCAGACTCTGGGTGACGCCCAATTATACCTTAACTTGCTAAAGTGCGTCATAGGGGTCCCCGAGATACCTGTGCTGGGCTGTATCGTAGGTACACATAGTGTACGAGCAGACCTAGAAAAGGTTAAGACTATCAAATCATGACTAGTTCCACGAAACGTAAAGGATCTGCGCCAATTCGTTGGGCTCGCTAATTACTTGCATAAGTACAGCAAGAATTATGCGGAGCAGACTAAGCCACTGTCTGACCTTTTGAAAAAGTATATAGAATTGACTTGGCCAAAGGAGCAAGAATATGCGTTCACTTCAGTGAAGCAATCTCTTGTAGAGGCACCGGTCTTGGCATTGCCAGACGCGGATAAGCCCTTTATCGTCGTCTGATATGCAAGCAATTTTGCAATTGGCAGCGCGCTCATGCAGAAGGATGACAACGGCGTTGACCGTGTCATATCGTATCAGTCTCGGCTTTTCAAAGCCGCTGAGCTGAATTACCCTGTGAATGAAAAGGAGCTACTTTCAATATAGTATGATTTTGTGAAGTTTCGCGTGCACCTCTTGGGCACCGAGCTTTTTGTGGTTTATACGGATCACGCATCACTGCGGACCGCTATAAATTCACCGCACCTCTCGCCGAAAATGGCGAGATGGCTAACATTCTTCTCTGAGTTTAATTTCAAATTTGAATACAAGCCGAGTAAGTCGAATAATTTGGCTGACGCGTTATCGCGCAGACCTGACGTCGAGGCAAGACACCAGGAATGTGTGTCTCGTGCGAAAGCACAAATTCAGTCGTCAACATTGGTAGCCATGAAGGCCTACCATGTGACGAGATCAATGGTTTCCGATATAAAGGAGTGTTAAAGTCACTACGAACATTGTCGCCTGCTATTGGATCATTTCGGTGGACGAAAGGTTACCCTTCCGTCGCACGTCAAAGCGAAACTAAATCGCTTTAGTTACATTGATGGCCTGTTATGGCATCAACTGTCACCCTGTGATCCCTTGAGAATCTATGTCCCTCATGACACAGATCCTAAGCTGATGATACTTCACGAGTGCCATAAGGCGCCATCTTGTAAGCATCTGAGCCGTGAAAAGACATTCATACGTGTGTCAGAGGAATTTTTGTGGACCCACCTATACCGGTGGGTGGCCAACTATATTCGCTCTTGCGAAGAGTGTCAGCGCATAAAGCCTGCACCTTCGACCGGTGCGCCACTGAAGCCACTGCCGATTCCAACTGAATGTTGAAGTCGGTCACTTTAGACTTCATGTTTGGCTTACCGCCTGACCATAAAGGCAGGACGGGGCTCGTCGTCTTTGTAGATAGACTGAGCAAGATGGTGCATTTAGCACCATGTAGCACCAAGATCTCAGGAAAAGAGGTGGCCCTCTTGTTTCTGGATCACGTGTATCGACTACACGGGATGCCCGAGTCCATAGTATTGGACCGGGATCCGCGTTTTACGTCGGGTTTTTGGCGACATGTGTTTGAGCTGCTGGGAATGAATCTCCACATGTCAATCGCTGATCATCCCCAGACCGATGGCCAAACAGAACGTGCCAATCGAGTTGTGGCGTATGTGTTGCGTATAGTAGAGACTCCCAAAGAATGGAGCAAGCAATTGCCATTCGTGGAGTTCGCTATTAATAATAGTGTTCACGCCAGTACGGGTGAAACATCGTTTTACATTAACGGACTTCGCCATCCTCGAACGCCAGTCTCGTTTGTGCGCAGCCCGAGTCTTAAAGGGGGAGGGCCCCTCACTTCGCTCGGTGCGAATGCCAAAAAGGTATATCCTAGTGATACTGCCACTTTAGCAGTGGTCACGGCACCTATAGGTGTCACAGAGGAGGCACGGCAAGAAATGCCAGTGCTCTTTGACGATGACACTATAGTGTCATCAACAGCGTCGACCCATGAACGACCTCTTGGAGGCGTCATATGCGGCATGGATGTAAAAGCGTGAGCGAAGCTCAGCGCTTTGTGGATGAGCGATTAGCCATCACAAGTAAAGTCCGTGATGCGATGGAAAGCGCACAGAACAAGCAAAAACAATATGCAGACCAGCATGGTCGCAAAAACAATGAACACTTTAGTGTGGAGGACAAAGTGCTATTAAGTACTGCTACCCTACCTAAACATGCAATTTCTGTACTACCTTGTGGTACTACTAAGCTATTGCCCCGGTTCATTGGGCTTTTTACAGTGGTTGAAGAAGTTGGAGACCTCAACTATAGGCTCACTCTCCCACCGTATATGAAGACGCACCCCGTATTTTACGTGGGTCGTCTGAAAAGGTATGTTGATTCAAAAAAGATCACATATACACATCGGTCTAACGAGACCGATGGTGACGTCGACTGTGAGCCGAGCGTCGCAGCCGGTCAAGCGACGAGGAAGCCGATAGGCTCCTTGTATACGAACGAGGCGATAGAGGACTCGGCGATAGAGGACTCGGTGGGCGAGGAAGAATCCGCGCTTGACGCGGGTCTCTCATCACCAATCGCTTTAAGATGTACAAACGGGTCTTCAGGAGGTCATACCCCTGACGGTCCCTCGCCCTCACATCGCGCATATCCAAAGTCAGTCGCGAGACTTGACTCTCGAGATCTGCCACCTGCCTCTTCAGCGCAGCGGACTCATCCTACGACTGAACAGCAGCAGGGTAGGCAGCCGCGAGTAGGTGGGCGTAATCGCCACTCATATCGGGCGCCACCTGTGTTGGTGGACACAGAAGGGAATACGCGCTTCCTTGTTGGAAGGCTGTTGGCGCACCGGTTTGTGAATCGAAAGCTCCAAAGGTTACCAATCGAGCTTTGACTCATGGGAGCCTGTGGACGCTTTGCGCGTCGACGTGCCTGGGCCGGTGGATGCTTATGTGAAGCAGCACTATGTGGCGTCTTTCTGCTAGGTTCGAACGGACTAGCAGAAGAAGCGTGGCGAGAATCAATTGGGGGTCGCTTACCACCCAAGATTTCATGCGCACGCTTCATGGCAAAGCTGACTCACTGCGACCGTTGTTTCGCTGCATCTACATGCAACGTTACACGTCGCCGAAGTTCAGCTTTATATTCGTCGGCTGTTTCGTTAGAACGCAGCACGACTGGAATTGGGAAAGCACGACCAAGTGCTATGCCCTGCTTTTTCCACAAGGGAAAGACGATATAAAACTTATGAGAGTCAATAGTTGCACGCTTCAAAAGCGCTGCACTAGATCCATCCGAGTTCATCCACTCAGATGGAGGTGGCATTGGTGGCAAGCCACCACTCACGTAGCCGCCCTCGCGACGGCGGGTTAGTGAGGCCGAAGGTGTACTTGGTGGAGCTTTAAGCTCACACTCACCTGAGTCTGACTCTCCATTATGGATTGCCAAGACATCAGTATAAGGAGTCACATCTGACTGAGTCGCGACTACTCCTTTCGAAGTAGCGCGCTTAGCCTTAGTCGCTGCGCTCGTAGGCGCAGGCGACGAGGCTTTACCTTCTCTTGCAGGAAGCATAGACGCTCCCTCAAGGACGGTTGCCTCAAATGATGGGGACATATGTCCCATCAATGCGCTTTGCTCATCTTCACTTTGGGGTGATGGCAATGGCGTAGTCTCATTGTAATCTACAGTGAGAGATGGATCTTCAACCACATTATAGTGAGATGGAAGATTCACCTCAGTGCTTGAAGCACTTTGCGACGGCTGCGATAAATCGCGGCGCGTGCGCTTGGTGCTGGAATGCATGTGTGCCTTTGCAGGCGACCCATCAGCCTTACCACGTTTCGGTGGCATGAAAATTGAGTAGACTAAGCGGCGCGTTTATAACGGCTCGCAAGTCTCTCTGTCTCCTAGGCGATGTTTAACAAAATATAAAAATCGTTCTAAAACGGGGGATGGTGTAACAGGGCAGCTAGTTACACGTAAACATTAAGTAATATACTTAATGTTTGGTCTAAAAGTATCTATGATTACTTTTGACCTGTCACTTGGGGCGATACACAAACGTGATCCACCCTCGTGAATGTGATATCCATTTATAGATTCACATGGGAAGGGATGACGCTAGTTGAAGCTAGGCATCGCGACGTCCCAGAAGGACGTCATAGCGAGCTTAGATCTACGTTTAAGAGTCATGCGTCAGGATACGCTTCTAAAGAGTCTCGTATTCGATCTTTACATATATTATCAATCAGTAGTTAAGTATATATTAAGTTATGATTCATTAAATATAACTCACTCATAAATTTGGTACAAACTGGATACTGCGCACGGGACGCTGAATAAGCTTCTGCGTGACGTAAGTAGGACACTTGTTAGAAGTTAGTTGCACTCTCGCTAAAGCGAGAGGCAGCTGGTGGTACGACTACTTATGCAGTCGACTAACCACACAGCCACCCTCGCACGCGAAGGTAAGACTGTCTAACCGCTTCCTTGCTTGTGCTGAAGGTGTGTGCTAGTAGCACGAGGCAACTTCGTAAAAGTAACCGTTTACAGACAAAGAAATAGCAGTGATCCTTCCCTCACTGTCTAAATCAGAATATTACTAAAAATACTGTTTCTCATATCATAAAAAGTGTTTGGAGCGGTGTCCTGCCTGCTAACATCTCCATTCGCACTTTCACCTCTTCATTGTAGATTTTCAGGAGGCTAGCAAGTAATCCATCATTTGTTTTGCGTAGTGTTAAAAAATTTCCAGTGGTTTTATGCCAGAAAAAGTCATATTCTTTACATCCTTTGCCTCACCGAGCTTCAGCTTTCTGTGTAATGAGTGACCAGATGAATGCGATGAGGGTCCATAATTGTGTTGTGGATTTTATTTTTTCAGAGTCCATTTCCCTGACTAATCTGAGAATTTTTTATTGAGTAAGAAAGGACATTCATTACAACGGGTTGTTCTCTGACATTTGCGTTCGTTTGCTTCTTTGCTTCTACCGATTAATTGTGGAGTCCACCACAATCACATTTAAGGTAAGCTGCCTACCCAGCAACTAAACGCAATATAGTGACAGCATAGACATGGCTGTAAAAAAACTCCTGCACAGCTTTTTACAATTCCTCACAGGTGTTATAGACGGGGACTTCTACGAAGCTGCCTCGTGCTACTAGCACACACCTTCAGCACAAGCGAGGAAGCGGTTAGACCGTCTTACTTTCGCGTGCGAGGGTGGCTGTGTGGTTAGTCGACTGCATAAGTAGTCGTACCACCAGCTGCCTCTCGCTTTAGCGAGAGTGCAACTAACTTCTAACAAGTGTCCTACTTACGTCACGCAGAAGCTTATTCAGCGTCCCGTGCGCAGTATCCAGTTTGTACCAAATTTATGAGTGAGTTATATTTAATGAATCATAACTTAATATATACTTAGCTACTGATTGATAATATATGTAAAGATCGAATACGAGACTCTTTAGAAGCGTATCCTGACGCATGACTCTTAAATGTAGATCTAAGCTCGCTATGACGTCCTTCTGAGATGTCGCGATGCCTAGCTTCAACTAGTGTCATCCCTTCCCATGTGAATCTATAAATGGATATCACATTCACGAGGGTGGATCACGTTTGTGTATCGCCCCAAATGACAGGTCAAAAGTAATCATAGATACTTTTAGACCAAACATTAAGTATATTACTTAATGTTTACGTGTAACTAGCTGCCCTGTTACACCATCCCCCGTTTTAGAACGATTTTTATATTTTGTTAAACATCGCCTAGGAGACAGAGAGACTTGCGAGCCGTTATAAACGCGCCGCTTAGTCTACTCAATTTTCATGCCACCGAAACGTGGTAAGGCTGATGGGTCGCCTGCAAAGGCACACATGCATTCCAGCACCAAGCGCACGCGCCGCGATTTATCGCAGCCGTCGCAAAGTGCTTCAAGCACTGAGGTGAATCTTCCATCTCACTATAATGTGGTTGAAGATCCATCTCTCACTGTAGATTACAATGAGACTACGCCATTGCCATCACCCCAAAGTGAAGATGAGCAAAGCGCATTGATGGGACATATGTCCCCATCATTTGAGGCAACCGTCCTTGAGGGAGCGTCTATGCTTCCTGCAAGAGAAGGTAAAGCCTCGTCGCCTGCGCCTACGAGCGCAGCGACTAAGGCTAAGCGCGCTACTTCGAAAGGAGTAGTCGCGACTCAGTCAGATGTGACTCCTTATACTGATGTCTTGGCAATCCATAATGGAGAGTCAGACTCAGGTGAGTGTGAGCTTAAAGCTCCACCAAGTACACCTTCGGCCTCACTAACCCGCCGTCGCGAGGGCGGCTACGTGAGTGGTGGCTTGCCACCAATGCCACCTCCATCTGAGTGGATGAACTCGGATGGATCTAGTGCAGCGCTTTTGAAGCGTGCAACTATTGACTCTCATAAGTTTTATATCGTCTTTCCCTTGTGGAAAAAGCAGGGCATAGCACTTGGTCGTGCTTTCCCAATTCCAGTCGTGCTGCGTTCTAACGAAACAGCCGACGAATATAAAGCTGAACTTCGGCGACGTGTAACGTTGCATGTAGATGCAGCGAAACAACGGTCGCAGTGAGTCAGCTTTGCCATGAAGCGTGCGCATGAAATCTTGGGTGGTAAGCGACCCCCAATTGATTCTCGCCACGCTTCTTCTGCTAGTCCGTTCGAACCTAGCAGAAAGACGCCACATAGTGCTGCTTCACATAAGCATCCACCGGCCCAGGCACGTCGACGCGCAAAGCGTCCACAGGCTCCCATGAGTCAAAGCTCGATTGGTAACCTTTGGAGCTTTCGATTCACAAACCGGTGCGCCAACAGCCTTCCAACAAGGAAGCGCGTATTCCCTTCTGTGTCCACCAACACAGGTGGCGCCCGATATGAGTGGCGATTACGCCCACCTACTCGCGGCTGCCTACCCTGCTGCTGTTCAGTCGTAGGATGAGTCCGCTGCGCTGAAGAGGCAGGTGGCAGATCTCGAGAGTCAAGTCTCGCGACTGACTTTGGATATGCGCGATGTGAGGGCGAGGGACCGTCAGGGGTATGACCTCCTGAAGACCCGTTTGTACACCTTAAAGCGATTGGTGATGAGAGACCCGCGTCAAGCGCGGATTCTTCCTCGCCCACCGAGTCCTCTATCGCCGAGTCCTCTATCGCCTCGTTCGTATACAAGGAGCCTATCGGCTTCCTCGTCGCTTGACCGGCTGCGACGCTCGGCTCACAGTCGACGTCACCATCGGTCTCGTTAGACCGATGTGTATATGTGATCTTTTTTGAATCAACATACCTTTTCAGACGACCCACGTAAAATACGGGGTGCGTCTTCATATACGGTGGGAGAGTGAGCCTATAGTTGAGGTCTCCAACTTCTTCAACCACTGTAAAAAGCCCAATGAACCGGGGCAATAGCTTAGTAGTACCACAAGGTAGTACAGAAATTGCATGTTTAGGTAGGGTAGCAGTACTTAATAGCACTTTGTCCTCCACACTAAAGTGTTCATTGTTTTTGCGACCATGCTGGTCTGCATATTGTTTTTGCTTGTTCTGTGCGCTTTCCATCGCATCACGGACTTTACTTGTGATGGCTAATCGCTCATCCACAAAGCGCTGAGCTTCGCTCACGCTTTTACATCCATGCCGCATATGACGCCACCAAGAGGTCGTTCATGGGTCGACGCTGTTGATGACACTATAGTGTCATCGTCAAAGAGCACTGGCATTTCTTGCCGTGCCTCCTCTGTGACACCTATAGGTGCCGTGACCACTGCTAAAGTGGCAGTATCACTAGGATATACCTTTTTGGCATTCGCACCGAGCGAAGTGAGGGGCCCTCCCCCTTTAAGACTCGGGCTGCGCACAAACGAGACTGGCGTTCGAGGATGGCGAAGTCCGTTAATGTAAAACGATGTTTCACCCGTACTGGCGTGAACACTAGTATTAATAGCGAACTCCACGAATGACAATTGCTTGCTCCATTCTTTGGGAGTCTCTACTATACGCAACACATACGCCACAACTCGATTGGCACGTTCTGTTTGGCCATCGGTCTGGGGATGATCAGCGATTGACATGTGGAGATTCATTCCCAGCAGCTCAAACACATGTCGCCAAAAACCCGACGTAAAACGCGGATCCCGGTCCAATACTATGGACTCGGGCATCCCGTGTAGTCGATACACGTGATCCAGAAACAAGAGGGCCACCTCTTTTCCTGAGATCTTGGTGCTATATGGTGCTAAATGCACCATCTTGCTCAGTCTATCTACAAAGACGACGAGCCCCGTCCTGCCTTTATGGTCAGGCGGTAAGCCAAACATGAAGTCTAAAGTGACCGACTTCAACATTCAGTTGGAATCGGCAGTGGCTTCAGTGGCGCACCGGTCGAAGGTGCAGGCTTTATGCGCTGACACTCTTCGCAAGAGCGAATATAGTTGGCCACCCACCTGTATAGGTGGGTCCACAAAAATTCCTCTGACACACGTATGAATGTCTTTTCACGGCTCAGATGCTTACAAGATGGCGCCTTATGGCACTCGTGAAGTATCATCAGCTTAGGATCTGTGTCATGAGGGACATAGATTCTCAAGGGATCACAGGGTGACAGTTGATGCCATAACAGGCCATCAATGTAACTAAAGCGATTTAGTTTCGCTTTGACGTGCGACGGAAGGGTAACCTTTCGTCCACCGAAATGATCCAATAGCAGGCGACAATGTTCGTAGTGACTTTAACACTCCTTTATATCGGAAACCATTGATCTCGTCACATGGTAGGCCTTCATGGCTACCAATGTTGACGACTGAATTTGTGCTTTCGCACGAGACACACATTCCTGGTGTCTTGCCTCGACGTCAGGTCTGCGCGATAACGCGTCAGCCAAATTATTCGACTTACTCGGCTTGTATTCAAATTTGAAATTAAACTCAGAGAAGAATGTTAGCCATCTCGCCATTTTCGGCGAGAGGTGCGGTGAATTTATAGCGGTCCGCAGTGATGCGTGATCCGTATAAACCACAAAAAGCTCGGTGCCCAAGAGGTGCACGCGAAACTTCACAAAATCATACTATATTGAAAGTAGCTCCTTTTCATTCACAGGGTAATTCAGCTCAGCGGCTTTGAAAAGCCGAGACTGATACGATATGACACGGTCAACGCCGTTGTCATCCTTCTGCATGAGCGCGCTGCCAATTGCAAAATTGCTTGCATAGCAGACGACGATAAAGGGCTTATCCGCGTCTGGCAATGCCAAGACCGGTGCCTCTACAAGAGATTGCTTCACTGAAGTGAACGCATATTCTTGCTCCTTTGGCCAAGTCAATTCTATATACTTTTTCAAAAGGTCAGACAGTGGCTTAGTCTGCTCCGCATAATTCTTGCTGTACTTATGCAAGTAATTAGCGAGCCCAACGAATTGGCGCAGATCCTTTACGTTTCGTGGAACTAGTCATGATTTGATAGTCTTAACCTTTTCTAGGTCTGCTCGTACACTATGTGTACCTACGATGCAGCCCAGCACAGGTATCTCGGGGACCCCTATGACGCACTTTAGCAAGTTAAGGTATAATTGGGCGTCACCCAGAGTCTGCAACACAGCGTCTAAATGGCGCTTGTGCGACTCCATTGCGCTCAGACCGTCCCCCGCCCTACTATGCACGAATACATCGTCAAAGTAATGGGGCGCGTAGTCACGGTGCTGACGCATCACGTGAGCCACCACTCGGTTGAATGTTGCTGGAGCATTTTTCTCAACCTTTGTGGCATCACAAGCCACTCCCACAGCATACCGCTTGGGGTGCTTACTGCCGTTTTGGCTACATCGGTATCTCTCATGAGAATCTGATAGTAGCCATCCTTCAGCTCCAACGTGGAAAAGATAGTTGACTTTCCCATGGAATTCAACAAAACATCTTTTCGCGGGATCGGCGTTTGAGCCGGAATGGTGGCCGTGTTTAGCGACTCATAACTCGCCTGTCTCTTTTTCAGAGCCAACAGTTTCACAAAGTTTTGTGATGCACCCAAATCCACGAGAAGGGCATCACTTGGTCATAGCCTCGTACTCGAGCGCTATAGACCAAAAGGGTTGAGGTTCAACCTTTCGGTACCTCAGGGACTATGCTACCCATTTGTTCGATCACTCTGAGCTTAGGGGTAGCTTCAGAGTCCGCGACAGTAGAGCATCCCGCCCCTACTGCGGTCCCACATTTCCCGACCCATCTTGGGCAGGTGCTGACCCCATGCGTCGTGCACGATGGTTCTTCGCACCTCCCTTCGGGTTGGGAGACCTTTTGCTGGCTGCCTTAGCACCAGAAGCTACTTTGGCATAGCAGCAAGCCATCATATGGCCGCGCTTGCCGCACTTGTAGCAGATCACATCTGCATTGCCTAAATTCATAGGAGTGGCATCCGACTTCTGGGACAACGGCCTGTAATAGGCTGTCACCGAGGCGCTGTTGTAGGATTGCTCCTCAACTAAGGCAATGTCAATTGCCTCTTCTTTCGTCGCTGGCACCTTTCGTAAAAGGGCCTGACGCGATGGGTCGTGCTAAGTCCATTCATGAACGTGGCCACCTTGATACGTTTCGGTATCGGCTTCTCATTAATGGACGCCGACAGCGAACGCATCTCCTGAACAAATTTTTGCCGAGAGCGTTTCGCCTGTCGTTCTTTAAAGAAGCGCGCCATAAGCAGCACTTCGTTGTTAGGCGGCTGATACATGGCGAGAATCTTTTTTAAAGATCGCCCATGATGGAAACGCATCAGCATTTGCCATATGCCCACTCTGACGCTTTGCCACGCAAGTTGGACATTGCATACGACACCATTCTGGTGTCGTCTTCGATGAGCTGCGCCACTCCACTTTGCTCAACTGCTAATAGCCAGTGAACAATCGTGTGAGGGCTAGTTCCATCAAACATCGGAGGGTCCATCCGAATGGGCCTCGGTTGAGTAGGCCGGGCAGAGAGCGTTTCAACAGTTCTGTTGAGCGCCTCATTACGTGCCTGCTCAATCATAAGCTCATCCTGAGTCTTATTGATGGACTAAGCGGTGGCTTGGCTGTTTGCCTCGGGCGCATTTCTGCGCTGTCCGAGCACCAACGCCTCAAATTGCTCTAACTGAGCAATATGTTGCTCAGGAGGACAATGCAAGAGGTTGAAAAGGGCTTGTTCACCAAGTTCTTGTGCCATATGCTCAGCCAACTCCCTATGATGTTTGGAGAGGTAAGGGAAGTCACTTCAGTCCATATTAAGGACCATCTTAACCACACGCACGCTCAAAGAGACGGGTCGTGGGAAGGACTACTAGTGCTACCAAGTGTAGACGGTCACTTCTACGAAGTTGCCTCGTGCTACTAGCACACACCTTCAGCACAAGCGAGGAAGCGGTTAGACCGTCTTACCTTCGCGTGCGAGGGTGGCTGTGTGGTTAGTCGACTGCATAAGTAGTCGTACCACCAGCTGCCTCTCGCTTTAGCGAGAGTGCAACTAACTTCTAATAATTGTCCTACTTACGTCACGCAGAAGCTTATTCAGCGTCCCGTGCGCAGTATCCAGTTTGTACCAAATTTATGAGTGAGTTATATTTAATGAATCATAACTTAATATATACTTAACTACTGATTGATAATATATGTAAAGATCGGATACGAGACTCTTTAGAAGCGTATCCTGACGCATGACTCTTAAATGTAGATCTAAGCTCGCTATGACGTCCTTCTGGGCTGTCGCGATGCCTAGCTTCAACTAGTGTTATCCCTTCCCATGTGAATCTATAAATGGATATCACATTCACGAGGGTGGATCACGTTTGTGTATCGCCCCAAATGACAGGTCAAAAAAATCATAGATACTTTTAGACCAAACATTAAGTATATTACTTAATGTTTACGTGTAACTAGATGCCCTATTACAGGTGGTGTATTCTGTTTCAGTAGGGGGTGCAAGTGAAGGCTATAATCTTTATAATAATACTTTATTGTCCGTCCGTTCGGGCGATCCTTTTTCGGCATGCGGATTGGCTACTTTCCATTATTCGCTAATCTTGGATTGGCTGATATTGCATAATAATATGAGCAGTTCTGCAGGCTAAACGTTGCATTAACAATGCTGTTTGACACACCGAAAGAAGACAAACAGATATGAATTAGAGTATGAGGTTTAGCAATGAATCCGTCGGACATTTATATATAAAAATGGATAGCATGACAGAAATCTATATCGTAAGATCTCTATAATAATAAATTCCGTTTGTTGTGTACTATAATAAAATGAAAATTTACGAAACGACGTATACACATTCACCTTCATACCCATCAGTTTAACTTATATGACCGATTATACGAAACTCGTAAGGCATACTTTGGTTACTCTGTCCGTCGGAACGATAAGCAAATATTGACCTTCGAAATGACAGGTACACATTGACCTGCGAAACGGAAAGTATACAATGACTTTCATACATATTCACTTCATATTTTAAGCAATTATCTAACTCAACCAAAAAATTAAATAGCAAAGTGATAAATCAACATACCGTCTTTTATTGACTTTCATACTTATCAATTTAGTTAGGTCAACCTGTAACTTGGCATCTAGTAATATACTTAATGTTTGGTCTAAAAGTATCCATAATTACTTTCGACCTGTCATTTGGGGCGATACACAAACGTGATCCACCCTCGTGAATGTGATATCCATTTATGGATTCACATGGGAAGGGATGACACTAGTTGAAGCTAGGCATCGCGACATCTCAGAAGGACGTCATAGCGAGCTTAGATCTACATTTAAGAGTCATGCGTCAGGATACGCTTCTAAAGAGTCTCGTATACGATCTATATATATATAGCCAATCAGTAGATAAGTTTACATAAAATTATAATTAATTAAATATAGCTCAGTCTTGAATTTGCTCAATCAAAAGCACCGCGCACGAGAATCTCTAAAAGCTTCTGCGTGACGCCGGTGAGTTGTTGTTTAGAAGTTCGTTACACTCTCGCTTAAGCGATTGGCAACTGGTGGTACGACTGCTTAAGTAGTCGACCAACCGCATAACCACCCTCACACGCGACGGTAAGACGGTTTAACTGCTTCCTCGCTTGTGCTGAAGGTGTATGCTAGTAGTACGAGGCAACTTCGTAGAAGTGCTCGTCTACAAATATTGTCTTGCCTACCTAGATAGTAGAAGATGTCGAAAAGATGGAGCAGGAGCTGAGAGACCATCTAGAGCAGCTGCGTATCCGGGATCAAATGACGATTTTGGAGCTTCGCAATCCTATCGTAAAGGATGAGACTGCTTAGCCGGAGCTGAGAGAGAGCGAGATTTGTGGGAAAGATAAAAGCTAGGACTTTTTAGTAATCATGATTCTGTGTTATACCTAACTTTCTCTGCTATCCTTTTTCTTCTATGCATACCTATCTACGCTAGTTACCCTACCGTTCCTGCTCTCACTTGGCACAAAAGGAGGAAAAAATTAGTGAAGATGTGGCGCCTGTCGCAAACAAATCCATTAGAATTGAAAAGACCAACCTCCTTCATGATACCTGCTCTGTAACGGGGTGAGCTCGTTACATAATATTGACACTTATATGAAGTGTCAATAAAATATTATTATAATATTTTGACAATATTACCTTTTCTTATAATATTGTTCCTAGATCTCCTTGAAGTTGGAGATGCCCTCTTATTGGTTGATATGGGCATCATATCAACCAACGCGCTGACCAATGACCGATGGACGCGCGCAATGAGTGGAGGGCTAGTTGTCGACATACATAGTTGTAGTTTAATATAGTTAACATAGGTTATAACAGATTAGTTTTATTAAGATACTTAACTATATTAAATACAGTTTTCTTTCCCCCTACTTCTAAGCGTTTGTTTAGAAGTAAAGCTTCCTCTGCCTCTTGTGTAAGAGAGGTAATTGAGGCACCTGCTTTCACTGTAATCAGTGAAAGTAGGCTATACTGTAATCAGTATAGTCGGAGGGTGCCCCGTTACACCTGGTAGCACTTCGTAGCACTTCGTAGTCCGTTCAGCAACCACCGCACCACCCGCTATGGAATCAGCGGGTCGTCACGCAACGCGTGATGATTTCCGCCATTTGAGTGACCTCGAATGGAATGCGGTTCAGCGTATGGCTGAAACCATCGGCAACCCTGCCGTTGGTGCCATGTTGCTCTCTCTTAGCGGAGACGACCAACATGCAACCATCGCCAAGTTCATACAACATGAACTTGACGAAGTTGTAAAGAAACTCACCTTGCTTCAGAAGCAAGGTTCTCAACAGGTTGAACTGTTGAGAGAACAAGGCGCTCAACAAGCTGACTTGTCGATGCAGAAGGGTGCTCAACAGTCTGAACTGTTGAGACAACAGCAGGCTAGTGCTGTTGCTGCCGGGTCGACGTGTATACGTCGACCCGAGTCCTTAAAGATTGATGTCTCCAAGTACAAGGCAGTCGAAAGCGACTCCTTGTTAAGATGGTTCGTCGAGCTCGACGATGCCATTAAGGCTCGTCGCATCGATGACGATGCGATGAAGGTCAAGTTCGCCATGTCGAACTTGGCAGGACGTGCCAAAGCTTGGGCCTTAGGGCTCAAACTGCACGACCCATACGTTTTCCCAACGTATGACGTCTTCAAGGCGCGGCTCAAACACACGTTTGAACCGCCTCGCGCCGAATTCAGGGCTTGGGCTGAGCTCCTGGTTTTGAAATAGGGTAAGCGTGTTATACACGCTTACGCCCAACACGTACGATACCTCGTTAGCTGTATCGTACTGAGCCCAATCGATGAACACACGCAGGTTACTGTGTTCATCAAGGGTCTGACAGATGGTCCTGTCAAGACCCACCTGTTCCGCTTGGAGCTAGAATAGCTGGATCAAGCGATCTCTGCAGCGGAACAGGAGGACTTTAGCCTGCAACACGCTCACGTCCACTAGGGGTCCTATCGTCCACCGAGACGACAGGAGGGCGGAGGTCCAGAACAAATGGACCTCTCTTATGTAGAGAGCGAGCGACCTCGCTCTCCAGGGTACAAGCGATTGCAAATGTGCAATCGCTGTCAGAAGTTGGGCCACTACGCTTATGAGTGTAGTGCCCCACGCCCAGTGTCTCGTAACACTGGGAGTGACGATCGACCGTCTGCCAAGAAGGGCCAGAGACGTGGGTCCCACGTTGCTGCGAAATCGCAACAACGTTGTAGACCATAAAAAAACGGTCGGGGTCAGTAGGGGCGGAGCGCCCTACTGATCCAGCAACGTCAAGAGAGTTCGCGGGACTCTTGACGAAGGTTGCTCCCAACACACAGTCACTGTGTGTTGCCGCTCCCAGTGATGAGGTATCCCTCATCACATTGAAGGTCGAAGTGACAAAGAACATGTCACTTTGCGCCCTAGTTGATTGTGGGGCTTCGAACAACTTTGTTCGACGCCAATCGCTAGATGATCGTAGGCTCAAATATGTTGAGCGCGAGACCCCTCCAACGAGGATGACGGTGCGCCTTGCAACTGGCGCATCCGTAACAGTAAAGAAACGTGTAGTGGGAATTCAGTACACGCTTGAAGGCAAAAAGTACGATGATGATTTCATCGTAATTGATCTGGATGACAAATTTGATGTCATCCTAGGATTACCATGGCTCAGAAGGTACGAGCCATGGGTCAGCTGGCAGCATCGAACCGTGAAGATGCCTGCCGCTTGTTCATCAGATGGCCATCTGATAAATGTCTTGGAGCGTTCACAAGCGTGTGAATGTACTACGAGTGAGTGTGATGGCCTCACTTGTGGTTCGGTCGTTAGTACGACTGCACAAGAACTCAGCGTGACAGACAGTCACGCTGTGGAGCAAGCTGCCGGCGGCTGTGCACAAGCACAGGCAGCGCCGAAGGTCCACCACTCGAATAAGTCGAGTGGACCGGGACATGAATGCTCGCCTAGAGGGCAGCATTCACCGAAGAGTAAACCGGTTGCCCAGAAGCGGCAACACGGTAATTCTAGATCAACTGGAGAGTTGATCGTAGAGGATCTCGCTGTGGTTGCGCCACCACAGCTAGAGGAAGTCGATGGAACAGGTTCCATCGAGCCTGCGGGAATAAGTCCCCAGGAAATGATCACTGAGGGAATAAGTCCCCAGGAAGTAACCGAGACGTTAAACGTCTTGGTTATGACGGGCGCTTATACGCTTGATCTGATCGCGCCTCCAAAGTTAACTTCGGAGATAACTCAGTTGCCTACGCTAGAACCTAAAAGGTTCTTGCGTGATCTGCGTAGTGGCAAATCAAGCAGATCTGTGTGCTCGTCGCAGAGGACGAGTACATGACTGACATTCGGTCAGCAACAGTTTTTGCCGAGAACGAACGGGTTCTCAGCAGCTCATCAATGGACGAGAGTGTCCTTGATGAGAAGACTCGGATTGAACGATATACATCGCAATCCTGGGAGTCGCTGAAGTCAAATCCTTTGTATAAGGATTTGGTCGAATTCAAGGATGTATTTCCTGAATCCGTTCCGTGCGAGTTACCTAAGGATAAAGGTACTCGACACGAGATCGACCTTGTTCCTGGCACAAAATATTGTGTCATGAAGCAGTGGCCACTGACTCGGGAACAGGTCGAGGCGATCGACAAGTTCTTTGCCGATCGCCTAGCAGCGGGCCATGTGAGGGAGTCAACTTCACCTCACAGCTCTCCGACCTTCTGTGTGCGCAAGGTTACAGGAGGGTGGCGGATAGTGCACGCGTTCAATAAGTTGAACGCTGCAACGATACCGGCGCAAACGCCGATACCGATAAAGAACGTAATCATAGATGGTATGTCTAAGAGTACCATCTTTTCGTCCATGGATCTGATGGATGGTTTCTATCAGATCCTAATGCGTGAACGGGACATCCCGTACACAGCAGTGAGCCCAGTGGGAATGGTTGGTGATGCCGCAAGGGCTTAGTAATGCACCAGCCACATTCAATAGATGTGTTTCACATCTATTGAGACCGGTGCGCGAATTCGCACCGAGTTACTTCGATGATGTGTTCGTCCATAGTCGGGCTATGGACGGGAAAACAGACGTGGAAGTCCACACGTTCGTAAGGTTCTTACACTTATGCGAGAGCATAAGTTGTACGCCAACCTCAAGAAGTGTATATTCGCAGCTAGCGAAATACCACTTCTTGGGTGCATCGTCGGAAAGAACGGCGTACGCCCTGATCCAGAAAAGATCAAGGCGATCACCGACTGGTCAGTGCCAGTCGATGTCAAGGGACTAAGGAAGTTCCTTGGGCTAGCGGCGTACTTGCACAAGTACTCGCGCAATTACGCCGAAATGACAGTACATCTTTCTTGTTTACTCAAGAAAAATGTAAAGTGGAATTGGAACGCTGATTGTCAGCGTTCCTTTGAACGTATCAAGCAAAGCTTGATGCAATCGCCAGTATTGGCGATTGCCGATCAAGACAGACCATTTCATGTGGTCTGTGACGCCAGTGATTTTGCAATCGGCTGCGCACTGATGCAATATGATACAGACGGCGCCGAGCGTGTCGTCTGTTATCAATCGCGTCAGCTGCAACCGGCTAAGCGCAATTACCCGGTGCATGACAAGGAACTCCTTGCCATGAAGTATGCACTGGCTAAGTTTCGCGTCTATCTCTTAGGAGATAGACCGTTCATTGTATATACAGACCATGCGTCACTACGCACGGTTGTAAATAGTCCACACCTCTCGCAACGAATGGCGAGATGGTTGTCATTCTTCGCGGAGTACAACTTCTCCGTGGAGTATAAGCCGGGACGACTTAACGTCGTCGCCGATGCCCTC
Source organism: Peronospora farinosa (assembly GCA_947646735.1). Taxonomy (NCBI): domain Eukaryota; phylum Oomycota; class Peronosporomycetes; order Peronosporales; family Peronosporaceae; genus Peronospora; species Peronospora farinosa. The sequence goes on along the minus strand of CANTFK010000938.1, from coordinate 138,793 downwards.
TCACGTCGGCCTGACCTAGAGCCGACTGTGCAATCCGACAGTGATGTGAACACCACTGTCGCCACGCTGAGTACCAGCGTCTTGTCGTCGAGTTTCCTCGACGACATTAGAAGGGTATGCGCACAAGATAATGATCTTGTACGCCTGGTGGAGTACCTCAAGGACCCATCCACGCAAGCTAAGAAGCGCTTGCCTGCCATGTATCGATCTTCTCTCGATCGATATACCCAGCGGGACGGCTTACTGTACTACACAGCCGTCAACAACGACACGCCTCGTGTCGTTGTACCGCCACAACATGATCTCAGGTTGCGGATCATGTTTGAATGTCACGATGCACCAATAAGTGGGCATCGCGGCCGTGAGAAAACTTACCTCACGGTCAGTCGCGACTTTTACTGGCCACGCCAGTATAAGTTTGTGCGCAAGTACGTGCGTGCTTGCGAGGTGTGTCAACGAGTGAAGCCTAGTACTTCACTCCGTGCACCATTGCAGCCTCTACCTGTTCCGGCAGAGTGCTGGGAGTCCGTATTAATGGACTTCGTCTTTGGATTTCCCAAAGACGCTCACGGGAATAATGGTATTCTCGTGTTTTTAGACAGGTTCAGCAAGATGGTGCATCTTGTTGCTGTACCTGAGTCGATCACAGCAGAGGGCTGTGCTCGAGTGTTTATCGATACAATCTTTCGATTGCACGGTTTACCCCGTGAACTTGTGTCCTATAGGGACCCCCGGTTCACGGCTGAGTTTTGGCGTTCCGTGTTCCAAACACTTGGAACACGGCTCACAATGTCTACTTCTGACCATCCAGAAACCGATGGTCAGACTGAACGCGCCAATCGCGTCCTCGAAGAGATTCTTCGAGGGTACGTCCACTCGTTTACGAGTTGGAGTGAGTTCTTGTCGATGGTCGAATTCGCCATCAACAACTCCGTGCATGCGTCTACGACGCATACACCGTTCTACGTGAATGGCCTTCGCCATCCACGTGTCCCCACCTTAGTAGAAGGTGACTCTAATTCAAGGGGGAAGAACTCGCTCGAGCGAGAACCAATCTGGCTCTTGCTCATCACGCGACGACGTTATGGTCGACGCGAAAGTAACCGAAGTCGTACCATTCGACTTCGGTGAAGAGGAAGAAAGTAAGAGCGATGACGCTCTTACTGACAACGATGCTGAAGATATCAGCATCGTCCGAGGTATCACAAGTGAGAACAGTAATGTTCTCACTGAATTAGTAGCCGATATCTCTGCAGTGCATTCACAATGCACTGCAGCCAAAAGCAACGAGTCAGCTGAGGATTTCCTGCTGACTCGTGAAGCGGTAGTCCGTTTCGTGCAAGACTCCATCGCAGAAGCGGTGGATAAGCAAAAGCGAAACGCAGACAATAATGGAAGGGCAAATGCTCAAACATTTATTGAAGGTGATTTAGTTTTACTGTCAACAGTAAACCTACCTAAACATGTAGTGACTAACGTGGCAGCAATAAATTGTTGCCCAAGTACATCGGCCCATTTCGTGTATTGCGCCGCCTAGGCAACGCATACACGATCGAGTTGCCACGCAGGATGCGTACGCATCCTACGTTTTACGTGGGACGTCTTCGTCCGTACGTTCAGTACGCGGCTTCTTCGAACGACGAAGATAGCCATTACTCTCAAGAATCCCCTTCAGATTCTTGTTGTCACGAACCAGATTCGATATCTGGTCGTGTAGAGAAGAGATCTTCCCATGATATTGGACGATCTCCTGACGAGCTGTCGCCAGCTCGTTACTCAGAGAATGAAGTCGCCGCTCATCCTCAAATAGTGCGACAGCATTGTTCGCCCGAGACCTCTCATGGTCAAACCCAAGCTGTCGCACAATGTCCTCTAAGCGGCGACGCTTATCCCGTTCGTGATCAACATCACAACGGAGCTCACGAGTTACACGGGCAAACCCGTCTAACTCTGCAGCCAAGTCCGATGAAAGAATCGGACAGGGTTTTCCCTCCACCACCGCATCCGCTGGTGGACTCCCATGGTGGGAAGCGCTTCCTCGTGGAACGCTTACTAAAGCACCGCGAGGTGAAGGGACGTCGGACGAGTTATCTCGTCCGGTGGCGTGGCTATCCGCCTTCGGCGGATAGCTGGGAACCTCGGGCCCAACTGATGGCCGACGTTCCCGGCCTTGTCGAACAGTACGACAAGGGGCACCCGATGGTGAAGGACCATCGGAAAACGAGCGCCCAGCGCGTTCGTAAAGGGATTGCAAAGTAGCAATCCCTTCACGCATCTCAGAAGAGATGCGAGCCCTCCACCACGGCTCAGTAAGGAGGTACGCCTCCTTAGGCGCTCTTGACGAGGTGCTCAGGCACCCCGGGTATGGGTCGCCCCAAGAGAGGCATAACAGGCCTGCCTCTCTAGATAACCGGTGCACGATAGCATGCACCGGAAGTACTTCGTTTCTCAAACTTATTGCGGCTAGCATAAGACCTTTGAAACCAAGCCTCTTTCCCAACGTTTAAAACGTTGGTGATAAACGCGTTCCAAGATTGGAGGAACGCGTCAGCCTCACGCTTCTTGTGTGGGCCATACCATCGATGTTCAAGGAACACATCGATGTAATAATCGTTCTCAGTGCGAAAGTTCTTCGCACTGGCGTCAAGGTCGTGAAGCTTTGACGCATCAAACAACGGTATGGAGAACCGTTCGTTGGTCTTTCCAGACCAACGATCAAGCAGATGCTTAGGTAGCATCCATGGCTTGCGATCAGGAGCAAGACGCAATACGTTGCGGTCTAAAGCCTTCTGCGTGGTGTCAACAGAAGTACCGACACCACGAGCATTAGTGTCAACAGAAGTACCGACACTATGAGCATTGATGTCAGTAGAAGCACTGACATCACCCTTACGGCCCCCACCCGAGTCACTATTCTTCGACTCGTTTGGCGAGTCGTCTGATTCATCAGACGACCCGAACATTTCACGGTACATTGATTCACTCAATGTACCACGATCCCTCTTCGTAGCATTAGACGACGAGGTATCACCCCGGGGAAAGCCCAGGAGTGGAATAGGTAACTTTGAGCCAGATGCGTGATCCGACTCACCAGAGTAGTCAACGACTAACTCTGGGTCAACATCTTCACGTGGCGAAGCGCTACGTGAACCTGCAACAGGCGTTGCAGGCTGATGTTGACTTCCAGAAGACACATTAGTGTCTGCTGGCTGAGGCTGTGAAGCCTCAGTAGCGGCTGCACACAGGCGTGCAGCCGAGCTCTTGGCTGCCTTAGCAGCGACGCGCATTGACTTTGTCATAGCGTAATTGTTAAATGAAAGAAAATTCAACAAGTTCTCCTTTCCCATAGTCACTAAACAGTCACTAATGTGATTGTTGGTTGGGGGGGTGATGTAACGGGGTGAGCTCGTTACATAATATTGACACTTATATGAAGTGTCAATAAAATATTATTATAATATTTTGACAATATTACCTTTTCTTATAATATTGTTCCTAGATCTCCTTGAAGTTGGAGATGCCCTCTTATTGGTTGATATGGGCCATCATATCAACCAACGCGCTGACCAATGACCGATGGACGCGCGCAATGAGTGGAGGGCAAGTTGTCGACATACATAGTTGTAGTTTAATATAGTTAACATAGGTTATAACAGATTAGTTTTATTAAGATACTTAACTATATTAAATACAGTTTTCTTTCCCCCTACTTCTAAGCGTTTGTTTAGAAGTAAAGCTTCCTCTGCCTCTTGTGTAAGAGAGGTAATTGAGGCACCTGCTTTCACTGTAATCAGTGAAAGTAGGCTATACTGTAATCAGTATAGTCGGAGGGTGCCCCGTTACATGCTCCGTGCTCGATATATCCCGGTCCACAAGCCGCTTCTAAAGTTCTCTTGCGACCTTCATTTGGGCTTTTTGCAACGCACCCATACCGAAACTACCTTTGACATGTGGTTTAAGTAGGTTTTCTCGTCTAAAGTACAAGAAAAAAAACTAATTTTATGAAGTTATATTGCCCTGCCTGACTATAACTTAAAACTTATAACTTAGCGACCATTGAACGAGCTCGGTGGACACAAAATTTGATAACCTACCGCAGGTTATATATAACTTATTGGAGGACAACTTATTGGAGGGAGGTCTGTATTCAGTCTTTTATTGATTGGCGGACGTTATCTGCGTGACTGCAGCCGACTTTGGACAAGAAGATTGAAAAGGGCCCTTCGAGACTAGTGGGTTACTCACTCCATTCAGCTGGACTGACCAGACGATTTCAGTTTGCAGGCTACGCTGACCACTTACGGCGAAAACAGGGACGAGCTCGTAAGAATTTAGAAGCTGTAAAAATCCTGTAAAGGGTTAAATTTTGACTTTCACAGGTGACTTTGTTATACCTCAGTCGTGCAAAAGTAAAGATCGACACTATGGAATAATGCTCGTAGTGCAAGAATAAAAGAGGAAGCTACTTAAACACTTTTATTTGTGTGCGGACATAATAACATACCGCGTTTGCTGGTGCTTCTATTGTAAATATAGGCTGGTATGTCTTCCCTACTGTTCGCGGGTATTAGCGCCAGCTGCTCTCATCATATCGCTTCCACCACCTGGTATTTTACACCGAGCCCCATTCATTTTGCAGCCATTTTGTCGGGTTACAAAATATGAATCAAAACCCTTTAAAATCCAATACAATCTGATACGTTTTAGCGTGTGGAACCTATTGATATCATAGTGTGAGAAAGAGCCAGTCGTGGTGAAAATGAGCTTAATTTTTACTCGTCTAAGTACGATTTAGAACGATTCTGACAGTGATTTTGTCAGTACACATTGCTATTTCGCTGTTTAATTTGTATCACCTTTACAATGGTCGCTAAATGCGGGTAGAAGAAACCCAGTTCACAATAATAAAAACCGCCCTCGACTAAAAAGTGCTGGCACTCTCGATTTCCTACTCGTTGTGCCTAAGTAGTAATTGCTTTCCAGCCACACGCGTCATCAGCGTATCAGTCTTTATCGAAGAAAAGAAGTAAACCTTTTTCTGTAACGACTTTAATATGGAGAAGGGCGTAGGCGTATGGCTCCGTGATGTAGAGACAGATGAGTGGCATCGCGCGACGGTCGTCAAACTTGGTGAGCCACAAAGCGACTCGGGCAAGCGGGAGGTGACGCTTTGTATGAATGAGGGACCGCATGCAAGGACAGAGAAGACAATACCGATTGATGTGACGGCGCTTGAAGAAGAGAAAGTAAACGGTGTACTACTTGCTAACAGTAGTGACATGGTGAGTGCAGGAATGATGGTCGTACATGCATTTTTGGATTAAAATTGACGATTTTTTGTTGTTGTTTGGACGGATATTAGGACGTTGTTGAAGATTTAATCCAGTTGCCTCATCTTCATGAACCAGGAATTTGTCACACACTGAGCGAGCGTTTCAAGATTAATGAGATTTATACGCTCACGGGTGAGATTCTGTTGGCTATTAACCCCTTTCAGAATCTCGGTATCTACACTGACAAGATTATGCGCAAGTATGTCCGTAATGGAGATAAGCGTGCACTCGGACAAGAAGTGCCTGATATGCCGCCACACGTCTATAGCATTGCGGATAAGGCTTACCGCTCGTTGATGAATCCAATTGGACACAGTGCGCATGGAGGTGCTGCTAACCAATCAATTTTGGTCAGCGGTGAAAGTGGTGCTGGTAAGACGGAAACTACCAAGTTTGTGATGAATTATTTGGCAACCATCTCGCAGCATAAAGATACATCCGCGGACAGCAACGTCATGCAGCAGGTGTTGTCGTCGAATCCAATTTTGGAATCGTTTGGCAACGCGCGTACTATTCGCAATGACAATAGTAGTCGTTTTGGAAAATTTATAAAGATGGAGTTCTCGCTAGAAGGAAGCCTCATTGGCGCTTCGATCCAGACGTATCTACTGGAGAAGGTGCGACTTTCTTACCAGGCTGAGTCGGAGCGTAATTATCACATTTTTTACGAGATCATTGCTGGTGCGACCGAAGAGGAAAAGAAACGCTGGAATCTGAAGACACCGACCAAATACCGCTACTTGAATCAGAGCACTTGCGTCAAGCGAAAGGATGGTGTGAACGACGCGGAACAGTTTGGCGTTTTGAAGACCGCCATGCAGACGATGGGCTTCGATAACGACGACATGGAGAGCATCTTCGTCACCATATCAGCTCTGTTGCACATTGGAAATCTAGAGTTTGACGAGACACACCAGGCTTCAGGTACTGAGGGATCCGAGATTTCTAACATGTGCGAAGACTCGATGAAGATGGTGCTTGACTACCTGGAAGTCGACAAGCAGGGGCTTGAGCAGGCTATTTGCAACCGCAACATTCAAACGAAGGACGAACACTACTCTATTGGCTTGCTACCGGACGCCGCTGAAAATGCTCGTGACGCTCTTGCGCGATTTCTTTACGGAAAGCTTTTTGACTGGCTCGTCAGCCGTATTAACGAAATTGTGGAAAACGAAAGCCGAGATATTCCGTTTATAGGCCTGTTGGATATCTTTGGTTTTGAGGATTTGGAGCACAACTCTTTTGAGCAACTATGCATTAATTACGCCAACGAAACTCTGCAGCAGCACTTTAACCTAACTGTGTTGCGCATGGAACAGGAGACGTACGAGAAGGAGAAAATTGAGTGGAGCTTTATTGACTTTCCGGACAATGGTCCATGCATTGACCTGATTCATGGTAAGCCGTACGGTATTCTTCCGGCTCTTGATGAAGAGTGCATTGTTCCGCAGGGTAATGACCAGAACTTTTCACGAAAGCTTTACCGTCAACACGAGTTAAACCCACACTTCAGCTCGAGCAAGACAGAGATGGCTAACCATCTCTTCGTCGTGCATCATTACGCTGGTGCAGTCACGTACGATACGTTTGGATTTTGTGAGAAGAACAAGGACATTTTGTACCCTGAGATAACTGCTATCATCAAGAGATCGTCGAAGCCATTTGTGCGCGGACTGTTGCAGGTTTCAGTTGAGAAAAAGCCGTTCTCTAAAAAGTCAAAGGGCAGAGCCTCGAGTATCGCTGCTCGCGTGAGCTTGGGTTTGCAGTTCCGAAATCAGCTAAAGAATCTGCTGGAAACTATCAATGTCACTGACTGCCACTACGTGCGCTGTCTAAAGCCCAACGATAAGGCCAAGGCCAACCTGCTGATGCCGAAGCGTGTGTGTGACCAACTGAAGGCTGGCGGTGTTTTGGAAGCTGTACGCGTCAACCGTGCTGGCTACCCGGTTCGTATTGCCCACTTGCAGTTCATTAAGCGCTACCGCCCGTTGGCGAATGGCGAATATTTGCAGCGCATTCCTGCTGCAGCAGCTGAAGAAGACTTTGATAGCACTGAACGCAAGAACGCCGCAAGCTTGTTGGTAGAGTTCTTGCTAAAGGCACATGCCGATCGGTATCCGGAGCTGGCAGGTGTGGCGTCGGATACCCAACAGGCGAATGTTGCTGGCATCCAAGTTGGGCTTACTCGTGTTTTCTTTCGCCGCTCGGCCATTCAGTTCGTGGAGGCACAGTTAGCCAAACGCTATGGTGAGTTTGTGGTACTTATCCAAGCTGCTGTCCGCGGCCTGATTGCTCGTCGCCACTACGCTCGAATGCAGGTGTCGGCTGTTGTCCTGCAGAAGGCGATTCGTGGTTTTATCACGCGATGCCGATTCTACGTGCTGCGCGAACGCCGCCGAGCGAAACAGGCCGAACTATTGCGTCAAAAGCAGCTCGCTGATAAAAAGCAGCTCGAGGAGGAGCGGCGTACTGCTGAAGAACAGCGTATCATGGATGAGAAGCGCAAGACTGCTGAGCTTGAGGAGCAGAATCGCCTTACTGCTCAGTCTGCGTCATCTGACCCAGTGTCGGATGACTCGTCGGACGGTGACCGTGGTTCATCCGTGAAGCTCACAGATTTGAACGAGGAAGCTGGTAACCGTGCAGTATCCCGCTTCCGCTTCACCAAGGAATATGGTGATGACGACTATTCAATGTTAAACTCCTCCCGCCAGGTTGCAATGGACCCGGGTGACACTGTGCTGCACGTGGCTGCCAATTGTTGCAATGAGCAAGATGTGCTAAAGCTGCTTCAGAACGGTTCTGACATCAACGCTCGCAATCGCCGAGGTCGTACCCCACTACACACGGCGTCCCTTTACCAGAACGTTGAGGTTGTTGGCATTCTCCTGGACTGGGAGGTCGACGTTCTTGTTCAAGACGATGATGGCAACACGCCACTGCATTTGACCAAGGAGCCGCGCATTGCCCGAATGCTGCTGGAAGCTGGCTGCACGCCTAACATTGTGAACGCTGATGGCCGAACTGCCCTGATCAATGCTGTGGACCGCGGTGATGCCAAGACGGTGAAATTGCTGCTGCACTTTAAGGCTGACGTGTTATTCCGAGAGTTGAAGCATCACCAGACAGCTTTACACTTGGCTGTCCGTAAGGGCCAGTACCAGATCGTTATGGAGCTGTGCAAGTCCGATGATATTCAAGATTTAATTCTTTTGACAGATCGCAACGAGAACAATGCGCTTCATTTTGCTGTGTCTCGAGATCGCAAGAATGGATACCGCCTTGTCGATTACTTGATCAAGCACGGCGGTGAAGTTGACAAGGTGAATGCGCGATTCCAGACTCCGTTGGTGGTTCACATTATGACCACTCGCCAAACCGATCCTGCGATTACGGAACTATTCCTTGCAAGAGGAGCCGACCCGAACATTCAGCTGGCCGATGGATCTACGCTGCTGCACGTTGCCGTCGAGCGTGAACTGATTGATATTGGTTGTTCACTAATTAAGCATGGTGCATCGCTGAATGCACCTGATGCTAAGGGACGAATGGTGATCGAAGTGGCAAATAAAAAGTTTCTGAAAAAACTATTTAGCGCAATTTCACAGCCACCTACGTGGATTGACGAAAAGGAGCGACGGTCGTGCATGCTGTGTGGATCAAACTTTAAGTTTGGCAACCGACGTCACCACTGCCGACACTGTGGACGAGTATGCTGTTCTGATTGCTCAGCGTTCACTGTGGAGATGCATCGGTTTCCGAAGGAATTTCCTGGGCGTATGACTAATGGTGGCAAGCAAGTGAAGGACCCACAGCGCGTGTGTCGGACGTGCCATGCCGTGTTTAAGATGCGAACAGCTCAGAAGGAATCCACATCGGGTTTTATGGCACGCGTGCTCGGGTACGAGTGGGACGAGATAAGTACTTCTAATTGAGCATCATCTTGTACTGGGAGCACTAGCGAGAAGAAAGGAAGACGTCAGTGTATGCAAATGGCGAGCTGAAAATTACCACCAATGAGGCATATGTACGTTTTCCATTACCTATCTATCTAGCTGTAATAATTGCGAGTAGCACGAAAAAAATGCATGATTCGTTTGCACTTTTCTGCTACTACTTGTTTCCGCCGTTCTACAAGCTCTTTAGCAGTTATGAAACTTAATACTTTTTATTGCAATATTTCAATTGCATGCTAAGGAATTATTATTTAATATCCAAAATCTCGATCCCCCAAGTCAGAAATATCACTAATTCAGTCGTTTTTTAAGAATAAATGGATGTGGTACACATTACACATTACGTAGCCACAAATTTACAAAAGTGATGCAGCGAGTTGGACGAAAAGTAGCTGAGATTGCGCTGGCTGCCAGTGGTTACAGGCATGTGGCTATAAATGAACAATCGCTCTTGACATATCAGCGATGTAAGCTATTTGGTGGTCGTGCGTTTAGCTCTGCAGTGAAGAGGAAAGAGGTGGGTCTGCTGCTTTTTATGAACGAGTGAAATGTTTATTAAAATCTGTTTTCCAATTGAATTTTTTAGGCGTTTCAAGCCTTTGAAAAGGCTAAAAAGCTACTGGATGGCGATGATATGCAACAGGCTATGGGACTCTTAGGGGTTGCAGCACATGCCAACATTGCAGACGCCCAGTATCTACTGGGCTCGTTGTTACTGTCCGAAAAGGAGGAAGAAGACGAGACAGAAGAGGAAAAAGAGGCACAATGCAAGAACAAGGAGCTACTACGTGATGCAGAGGCTAATCGACAGCAATTGAGACGTCCTGATGAGGCCATGAACATTAAAGAGATTCGAAAGAGTGCGCGTGCTGCTTACAAACAATATCTGATGGAACAGAAGCACAAACAACGAGCCAAGGCGGCGCGATCGGATGGTGATGTTATGGTGGTACAGCACGTTACGACTGCGAAGCTAGATCGAGCGTTTGGTAGAACAATGGAGCTTCTGTTGGACCCCAAGTCGAAGCTGGAGCCGCTCAACGAAGACCACGTGGATGCTCCTCAGACGCAGCTGGACACGACAAAGGCAGTGGAGTGGCTGCGTCGCGCAGCTGATAACAGTAACCGTGATGCTCACGTTCAGCTTGGCAACTTGTGCCTAAGCCACAGCCCACCAATGGCCATGGAGGCTAGCTCCTGGTATACTAACGTGACAAAGGACGAGAACCCACACCCTGATGCGCTGTACAACCTTGGAGTGATGTTATTCGAGGGCGTCCATCATGCGGAACCACCTTTTCCGGACAACAAGAGCGCATCGATTCCATTTTTCACCCGCGCAGCAGAGGTGGGCGATGTCTCGGCACAGTTTTTCATGGGATCGCTACTGCACCAGGGTGACAAGGACCTGGGAATCGAGCCAAACTTTACGAGCGGATTCATGCTTATTAAAATGGCAGCCAGCAAGGGCCACCCGAGTGCTTTGTTCTACTTGGCGCAGTTGTATCGCTCGGGCGACGAGGCCAATGATTTTGCTGCTAATCGTGCCAAGTTTCTTGAGCATCTGGACAAGGCTCTGAAGGCAGGGGACGCTGATGCGTATTTCTGCATGGCAGACATTCATTTTCATGGCAGTGACGGGTTCGACCAAGACTACGAGCAGGCGCGCAGATTTTATATGGCTGCAGCTGAGCAAGGACACGCAGATGCTTACTGCTGTCTTGGTGCTTTGTACTACAACGGCATTGGCGTCAAGCAGGACTTTAAAAAGGCATTCTTATACTATCAGGAGGCGGCTGACAGAGACTCCATGATGGCTTGGAAGAATCTTGCTGAAATGTACACTGTCGGTCGCGGCGCACCTCGCAACGAGGCCACTGCCAATGCCATCATCAAGATGCTCAAAAAGCGTGAGGTTGATGAGGCCACTGACTAGTGCTATTCTGCAACGAAGAGAGTGCCATTTACAAGCCTTCGGTGCACGATGAGCCGTTAGAATTGATGCGAATTGTTTTTTATTCGGACCTCGGTTGAAAGACCAATTGTCACATTTTGATTTACAGCGAAGTTGCAGCATCAACTTGAGGCGAGGCCAGTCCACACCGCAGCTGCTGCTTCGCGTGCTACAGGAATACGCTACGTGGCTTTGGTTTGTGCTGGTAGGTAGCTAGGATGCGATGAGAAGTAACGGATGACTTAAAGATTCTGACGCTTGTTGATGATTATCACTCTGTTTCAGACATCACCAAAGCCTACTATAGTATTCTAACGTTGACTTGTGAGGGTGCAGCAAGTCCGAGCAAAGGTATCGCTGCGAACTTTGAAATGAAACATAATTTTTTATGAATGATGCTGAATTACTTCGCTTCCTTTGGACGAAGAAACTTATTGCCTCTAAGATATAGGTACGATATGCTGCAATATGTCTGCTCGCGGTAGACTAAATCGACTGACCCTCTTCTGTATTAGATAGTCGCCAAGGCAAAAACATCGCGATCATCTGCAATGCATACGATAGTCACTGACTTTAACAAACGAATGGTGTTTGGATTCCAACCGCTCAATGGTTCACGCCGCGACAGGTGAGAAGGAGAAAGGTGAAGTTTAACCAATGTTTGTTGTTAGATTATCATATTACTGTTTTGGTTAATGTAGTACGCAGAGTTTCGCTACAACATCGGCGCCAGAGGTGATCACTTGAAATCGTAGGCATTGTCGTGATTGTTACGAGCAATGTATTGATGTCACACAGGAGGTTTTAGACGAGAATGGTGCCGACTTGCGATCGAACTTTCAGCCGGCTTATATGGTCTTGATGCTGTCGTTTGATCTTGCCATGATGTACAACTATACTTCTCTGCTCCGGCCAAGAATCTTAGGAACCATCGGTCCGCTTGAGATTTTCGTTAATTCTTGCTTCCGCTGGCTGAAGACTGCTTTGGTGTTGGCAACCTGAATCTTGGCTACCTCGTGGAGCTGCAATGTACTACACACTCACAATTTACAGGTAAAGCTCGCGATACCGTTTAGCCCACTCTTTTCGTCTGATGACACGGTTTAAGGCACCATTGAAGCACTTGCCGTTGGGCTAAGAACCTTAAGGACACCATTTACCATTGTCCTGCCATTGCGACTGTTCTCTTAGGACTTTTTGCCTGCAGATAATTGAAGGCTTTTTACTCGTACGAAACATCATCTTCGAACTAGCCAATTATGACATGAACCCATGAAATGCTATACTTCAGCAATCTAAGCCGCCCTAAGTAAGTGTACCGACATAGTCCCGCAACGATACAACTAGCACACGGTTGTCATATTGACGTATTCCTTTCATTTTGATGTCCACTAATTCTGCGGGGGAGATACTTTTGCAGGACTGGGGAAGAGAACTTCGGCCTGAATGGGATAGTGATCCGATGGGTAGCGGCCATTGCGATCTTCAGTGATGACTTCCGTCGTCAGCACTTTCATCTGGGGACGAAAGAAGATCCAATCAATATGGTTGGCAGCACGAACAGCATTCTTCTCGTCGTTATTCTTAACACCAGCCCAGCCATGCCACGTGTATGAAACGTCCCCAATCTGCTGCACCGCTTCTGGCCAAGCTTCATGTAGCTGTGGTCCACCCTCTTGAGTTGTTAAGTAGCTGTACAAGCTCGTGTGGCGGTAGGTGTTAAAATCGCCCGTAAGAAAGAGCGGGGCCTCGCCTGCAATTTCCTGCATTCGCTCCCACAGCAGTTTCGAGCTCATCTCACGTGACTTCATACCCTCATGATCCAATTGCGTGTTAAAGAAGAAAAGCTCCTGCTGCGTAGCACGCAAACGGAACTTGCCCCACGTCACCATACGCACACATGCGGCATCCCAACCTCGAGTTCCCGGTGTGTCTGGTTCTTTCGAAAGCCAAAAGTCGCCATTGTCCAGACGCTCGAGCACTTCTGCATCGTAAAATATCTGCTCAAACTCACCATTTTCACTGCGCTCGACACCAAAGCGTTTGTACGGGTGTTTTAACAAGCTCTAAATTAAAAAAACCACAAGAATACCATTACAACTGTACTCATTCACTCCACAACTTTTTCTTGTACCTCACCTCTAGCTCTGCTAGTTGCATCATCAATCCCTCCTGGGTGCCCATGATCACTGGATGGTAACGATTAATAATGTCTGCCACATGATCCTTACGGTATACCCAACTATTCGGTCCGTCCTCAGTGCCGGCAAATCTCAAGTTAAACGTCATAATCTTAAGACTCGTTGGTGTGGTGCTCAGCATTTCCACGCTTGTTCCGCGCATTCTCTGTCGAAACTGACTGTCCGGTAACGCAGCGGCAGCCCCCGCCTGTTGATTACTCGACATTAACTTGTCATCCCAGAGCGTCATACCGTGGAAGTTCTGATAGCCTACAAAGAACGCAAACACTACAATGGTTCCCACGAGCACGTAAAAGCGATTGATCATTGTCCTACGAGATCGTCGAGATTGCGAATGATCATTGTACGGATTACGTGGTACCGAATTAGTCGGGCCGAAGAACGAATTAAAGCCGTTCATTGCGAGAAGTGACGTAATTGTGAATCAGTAAATATCTGTCGCAATTTGATTGGACAAAACAAAATTGAGATCTTGAACCAAGTACATTGGCTAAAAGTGTCACTATATCATTTGAGTAGAAAAGTCAAGTATATAATGGCGGACGGTGCAGAGGCACTACGTGCCATGGAGTCACGGGCCATTCGTGAGGCGAAATTGGAGACGTATACAAGCAATTTGGGATCAATGGCATTTTTGCTCTCGACGATACTCTGGATGACGTTGCCGTCGCTTTGGAGCGTTGTTACTGGCGAGTGGCGTTCCGCTCTACAGCCCAGTCTGTTGGCTATTGCAGGTAATACTTTAAGTTAGTATACATATGTGTATACAAATCTGTACGAGCAGCTGATGGCATTTGTTTTTTGTATTGCAGGCCACGGACTGTTTGTATTGTCGATGCTGTTGGTATTTCGGGTGGTGCAAGTGCAGGGGGAAGAGCTGCTTATTCAATTCAATTCTAAGGTCTGGACTTGTCTAATAGTATAGAACAGGTAAGACATGTTACTGATTGGCGTAATGCATGCTGATAGTATTTGACAAGAGCAAGCAAATTGGAATCTTCGTCTGTGCCGTTGGATCGGGCTACGCAATGTACGCTGTCTTCTATGATGAAGCTAGTAGCGAGATGGCTTGCTGACTATTCTGCTGGACTGTCTTTTTCTTTAAATAAGTGGAGAAAGTGATGAAACTCGATTCATTGTGTGGTCCTTTGTCAGCCAAGAAAAAATCGTCGAAGGAAAAGGCGCAGACGCACGACGAGCGTTCGTTCTTCGACCCAGCTCCTGTAAAGACCGTCGAGGATGGCAAGGCGTACCTTCGTCGCCTTCAAAAGGCGCTAAAACTGAAAGAAGCTGAGGAATCCATACAGTCAGCCTCAGCTTACGGAATGGAGAACTCGTACCAGAGCGACGCTTTTGGCATTTACGGCAACGCGTCCATGGTGCCTCGTGTGTATCAGGCTTCGGGCTTTGATCCGTACCTTCGTGATGTTAGTATTGGAGACGAGGAAGAGGACCCACTACGAACGTCATCGCATCCGCATATTGCATGGCAGCAGCTGGAAGAGTGGGGGCTTGCCATGTTCATGCACTTGTACTGCCGTAATGTTCGCCGCTTGCTTGCTTATCACGTGAAAGATGTCGTTGAGGCATTTCTCGAGAATGCAAACGCTCTCAATGAGTGTGGCGTGATGGCGGACGTTCTCCTGCGTCGCGTGCCGTCGCAAGCGCTACTGTGCCCACCAGGACAATTAAACCAAATGACTAATGTGTCACTGTCTGATATGCTGCACAACCTTGCGAAGAGCCCTCTGTTTTTCAGCAAAGAACGAGGTGTGTTTCTGTTTGAAGAACACCAAAGTGTAAGTGTAAATTCCTGTCTTGGTATGCCTGGAGTGAATTGACTGAATAAGTCGTGCGTGTTTTACAGTTTGAAAAATATTTGAACGTTGGCGATCCTAGCAGCGCGGACTATTCATCCTTAGAACGTCAACAGTATGTTCTCGAGCGACTCATTATGCTGTCGAAAGACCGCAGCCTCGATCGTTTTCGGTGGAACAAGGGTGCTGCATGGAAAGGAAAAGAGTGGACGGAAAACTTGCCAACAGATGCTGAGATATTGATGAACACGTTTTGCTGTATGATGGACAACATGTTGCCTGCAGATAATGAGCGTGACCGGCCATTTTGGAAGTCATATTACTTCAGCAAGGGCCCTCATCGTCCCTTCACACCGCGAGTACGCAGTCGTCTCTTTCTTGTCCAGACAGTGGGACGCCCACCTCATTTCAAGGTGCTAGTGAAGGGTGCGGCTCGCGAGATCGTCCCGGTACGTCTTGTTTTCGCTGTTTTCCAGTATTCCCTGCTAATCGTATAGTTGTATTATGATGTTGTAGGGCGAGGAAAATTGCTTTCATGCTGTCGTCGTGTATCTGCACGCCATCAAAAAAATGAAGGCGGTACGTGATATTTGTGTCATTCTGGACGCCCATGCTAGCGTTTGGTAATTTACTCACGTGCAACTATTTTTAGGGCTTCCTGGAAAGCATTAACTTGCATCGTATCATCGAGCAAACCTTCGATGTTTCCAAGTAATGAACAGCAAAAATAGATGATGATGCGGCTAGATTGTTCACTTCTGTTTATACTTCAAGGACGTCTCACTGCTCAAGAATGTTCTTTGTGCAGTCTTTTTCGTGGGCTTTTAGATTTTCTCGGGTCTTGAAAGTTTTTTGACGTGTCGCTGGGCAATACGAGCACGCATATGGACGCTCGCTTTGATGACGTCGCTGCCAGTGACGCTTTAGCGTCTGCAGGTTCTTCAAGCTTTTACCTGTCGATTCAGCGTATTCACATTGCTCCTCAGGGCAATATTTGGGTCCCACAGGAAGCGGAGCCTGCTTCCCAGTTACTTCTGCCATTGGCGCCGCTGGATGCTGCTTTCCGTGAAAAGTGAGCTGATAAAAATTAGAGAAGCGGTTGTTGCAGATGCAGCATACAAACGGTTTACAGCCGTCTTGCAGCATTTCAACTGGAGCTGTCAGTGCGGGCTGATTACTGACAGCTACTTCAGTTTGAACAGGCGTTGCAGCAGATTCAATGGAAATTTGCCCACGCAATCGCAATATCTCAGCCTTCAACTGTTCAATCTGATTCTGCTGCGCTCGAATCGTGTCCCAAAAGTATATGCTGCCATCGTGCGGTGGAATGCCAATACTCTGAGAGCTATTTTCACTTGTTTCCTCTTCCATACTTTGTGGTTGGTCGATAACAGTTTCAACCGATCCAGAAGGTGCTAAGGAGGTAAATACAGCAGCACGGTGAGTGGCGTGAACCTTCAGGTGGGCCACTAACAGTTCACGCACACAAAAATGTTTTCCGCATTCTGAACACACATACCGCGACGTATGCGAGTTTCGCACTTGTACAGAATCGGTATCGATCTCTACGTGTATACTGCCGTTTAAACCTTGTTCTGCAGTGAAAAAGGGGGCGTGTGTAGTACGGTGGAACCGCATTGCTGCCCGAGATGAGTAACGCTTGGTACAGCCGGGATGAACGCAGACATACGGTTTCTCGCCTGTGTGCACACGAATATGCTCCTGCAACGTCGACGCCCGTGCGAACAATTTTTGGCAGATTGAACAGCTCAGCTTTTTTTCACCCGTGTGTACAACCGTATGGTCTCTCAAGTGAGCGCTGTCCGCAAACGACTTGTCACATCCAGGATGCATGCACAAAAAGTTGCGCATTCGCATCGCACCTATAATCCTTTTGCGCTTTCTAGTCGGTGTGGCTGAGATAGAGTTTGCAATCACCACCGGGGCTGGTGGCGATGGGATCGCCAAAGGACGTGCCAACGGTAACGGTAAAGCGGCCATTGTAGTACTCATCGTCATGGGAATGCCACCGATACTTCTCTCTAATGCTGTAACATTGCTCCATACCCCAGGACTGCGACATATGCCTGTCAGCTCCGTCTCGTGTCTCCGCGCAGTCTCCGGCACCGTTGTTTTCGTCGACGTATCAGCACTGTAGCCATTGCTGTAGTGGTAAAAGTGACTTCCTTCTTCATTTCCAACAACTTCAGCACTTGAACTTCCCGTTCCAGCAGTCGGACTAGTAAGCAACATACCAAGTGGTGGTGGCGGATGATGTATGGTCGCTGTCAAGTTTCGGGGCGTCAATGGAGACGCTGACCATCGCGGTAACGGCACCGACTGTAGACTTGCACTCCCTATCGTAGGCGACGATGCAGGAGTCGCTCCAGCCACAAGATGTAAAGCATTTGATGGATTTGAATAAGCTTTAGTAAACTCCACCTCTACAGTCGACACACAATACAATTATAGGTTATTTTTCAGTGTGAGAGCTCATTGCGATGGCGATAATGTGCGTCACCTTCATGGGGAAAAGACGCCAGCCCCGGGTTTGCGGAAAGGGCGCGATCGCGAGCGCTAGAAGCTGCAAAGAGTCTGGCAGGACCTCGAGAAGATAAGGAAATTGAGGGTTCGACTGTAGCTGCTTGTATAGTGAGACTAGTATCGTGTAGTGGTCTCTCCATGATTCAATACAATTACAGATGATAACACGGAAGACTAGTTGATTATTTGTTCGATACAGTCAATGGCTCTCTCTCTCTATATACAATATCGACTAGTTGATGAAGCCTTCGAAAGGAAGAACGTCTTTTTTAAAGAAGAGGCGATGCAGCGCTGGCAGTTATTGCATTATCAATGTTTTGATGACAAGATCATCAAGCAAGCGAAGGAAAAGAACGCAAGCTTCCAGACGCTTGCTAAAGAGTAGGAGGAACCGTTCATTCCAAAAATGATCAAGCTTTAGGTGAAGCTCCCAGTTGCCATGCCTAGTAGAGTCGATGAACATGTGCCCAAGGAGATTAATTTGGTAAAAAGGGTTTGTGTGTACGAGGTGACGCATAGCTCCGGAGTGTACTTTAGTTCCCAACGGAACCGCCCCGCTTCACTCTGGCCGGTGGACTGATTGGGGCTCAATTGTTGCTACTAATACGATGTGCGTTGCTGAAATGAATCTTGAAACGTGTTGATTTGGTCCTCACGAATGCACTAAAAGTCAAGCTCCTTGAGGCCCAACCACTTGGTCATGTACAGGCACGAGCGGGGTGAAATGATGTTGCCTTCCTGACATTGATCAAAAACCTGAAGAATGCCAAAAAGCAGTAGGTTCAGGTCAAAAGTGGGGAATCATGGCTGTTATAAGTTCTGACGCACCGGACACACGCCACATGGAGTCTCGGACAAGTAGTTGAAGGTCGTGATCTGTTGCGAGATCTTGTACTTGGTCTCGTGAGATGTCTGATAGAACCAGCAAAACGTGCGGCCGAGACAGCACTGCTGTTAGCCATATGAAGGCCGACAGGCAAAAAAAATGGGGTTGCTACGTACACCAGGCGTGAGACGCACGGAGCGAACTTCCTCGACACGACCATCGTACATGAGTGTTTGAATGATAGAGCTGATTTCTTCTGGACCCAGTGCCACCTTGGAAATACCCGAGGCATGCACTTTGTCTGTGATTGCGTTCAACGTACTCATTCCCGAAGCCTTGATCACTTCGTACACGAACGTGCTGAGCGTGTCAATAAATACGTGGTCAAACTCCTGCTCATTGTACCATGGACCACCTGTAATCTCTGTAGAAGGCACTACAGCAGACAACAAGTAACAATAATCACAATATTGCGATGTTAATCACTCATACATTCCATCTCACAATCTTTACACAGCGAAGTCTCACCCAGATCAAAAAGCATGTACAGCTTCTTGTTCTTGCTGCTTATGGACTTGACCGACTTGACAAGACGTCGCGTCTCTAGCAATCGCAACGTCTTGGTCACAATTTGCTACACAATTAGACCAACAACATCCTGCCGTCAGTTTTAATCCTCATCCTCATCCCCATTCATCAACCAATGAGCTAGTAAACAAAACCTGTGGAATGTTTGTATGTGATTTAATATCCCGCGTCCAAATGCCCTTGTTACCTGCACGCTCAATCTCCTGCAACACTAGACGCTGTTCCAATCTGCAGGATTTCAAGCCAAAACCCCATGTAAATTTCAACTTCCAGAGCTCCAAATCGCTCCAAAATTTCTCCTATCAAACGTACGTGAGTCCACGAATACGTTCTGCCTCTTCTGCATTCACAATTCCATACGAAAGCACGTTTCCTTTCTTAAAAATCTTGATTTTGCCCTCACCCAGCAGTGCATTAATCACATCCGGCAATTCCTCGTAGCCACCGCCACTTCCTTCTGCCTGGAAATACTCGCGTACTTCTGCATCGGTCACAGACTCACGAAAATTGCGGAGCAGACCGAGAAATCGCGTCATGACGCTGGGCGCACCGCCCTTGGACGTCGAGATAGTTGCCATAGCGCGAGAAAGAATGGTGCAAAGAAATACGATACATGATTGGTTGAAAATTAGAATACCGTTTCACTATTGGTTAATAACATGCATCGCATGCTCGCCAACCAGTTGAATCCACTTGAGCTCTTGGTCCTATTCCGTAGACGTTAATGAAGTTCGCCTACCAATTTCAGCATTTATGTGGCAGTGTTTACTCGCAGGGGAATGTAATCTTTACACCTGATGGAAATTCAGTACTTAGTCCTGTTGGTAATCGCATTACTCAATTTGATCTCCTCAAGTACGTCATGTCTAGTGAGTCTTTATAATAAGGTCACACAACCAAGTGCATACTAATTGGAAGTTGTTCTTTATTGTAGTAATACGTCCCGAACTTTTGCCTTTGAAGCGCGCAAGAATGTCGAATGTATTGCTGTATCCCATAACTCGAGGCTACTGCTTGCTGTGGATGAAGATGGTCGTTGTCTGCTGGTCAATTTGAAGCGTGGTGCTGTGCTTTATCGTTTCCACTTCAAGCAGCCGGTACGAGCATTAAACTTTAGTCCAGACGATCGCTATATTGCGGTCGCCATTGGCAGTAAAGTGCAATTATGGCGCACGCCAGGACTCGTGCGTGAGTTTGCACCTTTTGTGCTGCATCGCACGTATACTGGTCACTATGCCGACGTCGTGAGTGTGTCGTGGTCACATGATGCCTTGTTTTTTGTCACGGGAGCAGAGGATTTGTCGGCTCGAGTATTTTCGGTGGATCCGTACCCGGGATTTAAGCCATTGACGCTGTCTGGGCACCGCGATGTGGTGGTGGGTGCGTACTTTGCGCGTGATGACAGATCGATTTTCACGGTTGGACGAGATGGTGGCGCATTCGAGTGGAAATACAAACTTCCTGATGTTGAGATGGTTGAACGAACCTCTGATGAGAGCGAGAAAGAAGACAGCGAGGCTGAGGCTGGAGAAGAAGCAGACGTGAAAGAAAGTGAGGGTAGCAATAATGAAAGCGAAAGTGATGATAACGCGACGGACAAGAAGCGGAAACGTAAAGTGCTGAAGGAGCAAAAGAAAGCTGTTCCGGACATTGTGCGAGCCATCAAATGGTACACTTGCCAAAAGCACGTGCTCAAAATGGACTTTGCCAAGGTTTTGTGTTGCACGTACCACTCCTCGACAGGCATGCTAGTGGTGGGCTTTGGTAACGGTACGTTCGGTTTGTACGAACTACCCGCGTTTGTGAATATTCACACACTGAGTGTCACGCAGAACCAACTGGAAACGGTGGCAGTGAATGCTACCGGCGAGTGGCTGGCCTTTGCATCGCGCAAGCTTGGCCAGTTGCTGGTATGGGAGTGGCGCTCTGAGACGTATGTGCTTAAGCAACAGGGACATTATTTCGACCTCAATGCAGCTAGCTACTCGCCCGACGGGCGGCTGCTGGCATCAGGTGCTGACGATGCTAAACTCAAGCTTTGGGATACAAACAGCGGATTTTGCTACGTTACCTTCACAGAGCACTCCGCTCCTGTTACAGCTGTGCAGTTCACTCCCTCTGGGCAAGCTGTTTTAAGTGCGTCATTAGATGGCACTGTTCGTGCGTTTGATTTGAACCGGTACAAGAACTTTCGCGTCCTCACAACACCAGAGCCCACACAGTTTCTGTCCCTTGCGCTTGACCCCAGTGGACAGGTTGTGTGTGCTGGATCGATGGACCCGTTTAACGTGTACGTTTGGTCGCTGCAGACTGGACGTCTCACGGATGTCCTCAGCGGTCATAGCGGACCCGTGACGTCGCTTTCATTTTCACCTTCGGCCTCCGCTGAGCCTATTCTCGCATCGGCTTCGTGGGATCATACAGTGCGCCTTTGGAACCTGTTTGCTAGCAAGAAAAGCTTCATCGAGCCCCTTGCTCACCCGACGGACGTGCTGGCTGTGGCATTCCATCCGGATGGCAAGCAGCTTGCTTCCACGACGCTAAATGGTGCAATTAACATCTGGGACGTGAAGGAAGGTGAACAAATTGGCACGATTGACGGGATGCGCGATATTGCAGGTGGTCGCAAGGATGGTGACCACATCACGGCTGCTAACAACCAGCTTACTAAGCATTTCACAAGCGTTTGTTACTCGGCTGACGGTTCGCTTCTTCTTGCCGGTGGACGCTCCAAGTTCGTTTGTATCTACGCCGTGGAGCCCCAAATTTTGCTAAAAAAATTCCAGATCTCACACAATTTGTCCCTAGACGGCATCCTGGAAAAGCTTAACACTAAGAACATTACAGAGAGCGGTCTCAGCAAGAATGAGCTAGACGCTCATCTAGATGATTCAGAGGCTTCAGGCCGCAACGGTGGTGCTGACCTTGTGGGTGCTAAGCGTGCTGTTGATCCGGGAAGCCGCCGCAAGAATATGGAGGTGCTGTCGAAGGCTGTACTCTTTTCCCCCACCGGTCGAGCTTGGGCTGCCGCGACCACGGAAGGCCTGCTTATCTATGGTCTAGACGAGAGTCTGGCCTTTGACCCGTTTGAGCTAGACGAGGATATTACTCCCGAAACTATCACGCGGACGCTGGCGCGGCGCGAATACGCTCGCGCCTTGGTGATGGCGTTGCACCTAAATGAGGAGCCGCTCATCGCTCGATGTGTAGAGGGTGTTCCGCTCGCTAGTATTTCGCTTGTGGCACAGACGCTGCGTGGCGAGATGTACCTGCAACGGCTGCTGCAGCTGCTGGCCAAGCGTATGGAAAGCAGCCCGCACCTTGAGTTCTACCTTCAATGGAGTCTAGCTGTGCTTAATACGCATGGCCAGACCCTGCGTGACGATCCATCCAGTAGCGCTACGTGCCTGCCTACCCTTCGTTCACTGCAGAAAAGTATTGCGCGTCATTTGCAGGACCTTGCCAAGATGTACGTTTATCTGTTGTTGTTCGACAAGTCTAGATGTCAGTGACTGTGGCTGACATGTTAACCTGATTTTTGTTGTGTATGCAGTTGCGATGATAACCAGTTTACGCTCAGCTACCTCAAAACCCTCAGCAAAATGCAGCAAACCCAATAGATAGATTGAGACGGCAGTGTGCCGAAAGAATCGCTGGCATTCTTTTAGTTGTTGAAGGCACTCTTGCTTGCTGGTGGAATGGCTTGGACCATAGTAATAAATAGACTCATTGTGTGTTACTCAATGGTGCTCGAGTTCGACAGAGCATGTTGTGCTCTATTGTGCCCGCCTCAACTTTCAGGCGCGTGGTTTGTACCGTTGGTCTGGCCATCACTATTGCTAGCGCCATCTGCCTCGATGGTAGAAGGGGTCCACATCTTAATGTCCCGATTCGATCCCGAGACTACCAGCGCACGTGCTGGATGGGCCGCGAGGGCAAGTACAGGATGGTCATGCCCGGTCAAGACCGAGCACACTTCCTGCATCCCCACATCCCACATGAAAATGCGATTATCTTCCGATCCGCAGGCAACGACAGGCTGCTTGTTCCATTGCTGCTCCAAAAAAGCGCACTGCATGCTAAATTTTCTGTTGCTATGGCCTCTGTACGAGCGCACGCAGATATCGCGCATGTAGTCCCACAAACGCACAGTTCCGTCAAGTGATGAACTCAGTACGTATCCTCCGTTGGGTGCAAACGTCGCACTTCCAACAGGCGCTGCTGGTTCGGTAATGATTGAGCGCATGCACTGACGAGAAGCCACATCCCATACACGGACAAAGCCATCATATCCGGCAGTGACCAGCAGCGAGCCGTCCGTGGGGTGGAACTGCACGCTCACTACCGGTTCCTGATGCGCATTCACAATTGCAACGGTCCTGCCACTGCGTACATCCCACAACCTCACACTTTCATCATGTGAGCCTGTAGCCACGAGAGACCCCTGCGGATTAAAGGCCACGCAGCTCACAAACCCCGTATGCGACTCGACAGGTGGATCCGACGTCATTAATGTATCGTTCATGCCATCTTCATCTAGTCCCAACGTAGCAGATGAGCCCTTCAGCAGCGATAATGGAGTGGTAAGAGTCGCGTCCAGACTTTTGTGTGTCGCACCTAATGTAGCAAGTGTCTTGGCCGTCTCAACGTCCCAGAGCCGCGCCGTCCGGTCGTCCGAAGCTGACGCCAAGTGCCGTGAATCAGGCGACCAGCAAGCGGCTGACACACCAGCTTCATGTCCATATAAAGTTGTCTTTGATCGAGTCTCGAGCTCATTCCTGTCGGCTGCTAATCGCCAGATTTTGACAGAAGAATCGGCCGCTGTCAAGAATATTAGGACAAAAATAAATGCAAATTGTCAATATTGCAAGAAGAGAGCGGAGAAAAATAGAAATAAAGAGAATATCTTACAAGATGAAGCGAGAAAAGATTTATTAGAGGAGAATGAAAGACTAGAAATAGGCTTGACATGCGCAGATAGCGTCTGGTGTACGCGCCATTCTGATCCCATTCCTAGACTGTATATATTCGTCTCGAGAGGTAAAATTAATTCACATACCTTATACAAAATTACAGAAGAACTTGTTTATGGTGATACCTTTGGGACCGAAATCGGTATCAGTTACGACAGTATTACCTGAGTATAAATGTTATTTTTCAATTTAGAGAAGTTATCAGTTAAAGCGGGATCAGATACGGCAAGTTATTCTGTCAGACATTCGAGAATGTCAATAATACTTTAACAATGTCGGAGTCAAAATTACGGTTCGAGGTGCTCGAAGAGGAGACGCACTACCCCGTGACTAAACAAAAGAGTGTTGGCAAGCAGGAGGAAAATGAGCAACGAGATACTAATGAAGAAACGACGGAAGAGACACTGGAGCAGCAGCTGGAGCGACTCGTGCTCAGCGTCAAGAACGACAGCGACGTCGAACAAGACACTGTCAAAAATACCCTTGAAAATGTCAAAAATGCATCAGCAGCCAAAGAACTTGGCAACAAGTAAGTGGCATTATTGACGAGTGTCAAAAATGTTTAATTTTAACAACAGTGAAAATGGTGCTGCTATAGATTTTTTTCTCAAGGCAGCTATTTGGACGCTATAGAGTGCTACACTACGGCACTAAAGCTCTGCCCTGCAGAGGAAGAGTACGCCTACAGCAGAGTATGTTGAAGTAACTAATAATCGTTTGTATCAGCCAATTAACACTCTAGTATCATTGCAGGCAGTGTACTTTAGCAACAGAGCAGCGTGTCTGCTACGGCTTGGAAGGACAGAGGAGTCGGTCGATGAGTGCACACAGGCCGTAACGCTGTCGCCTACGTACGTCAAGGCACTTTTGCGCCGAGCAGAGGCATTTGAGAAGCTGGACAAACTCGAGGAAGCAGTAGCGGACTTTGACGCTGTGTTGAAGATCGACCCGACGGTGCGCACGGCTGCACAAGGCCGCGAACGTTTGCAGAAGATTGTGCATGAACGCCAGGAGAAGATGAAGGCGGAGATGATGGACAAACTTAAAGGGTTTGGCAACACTATCTTGGGCAAGTTTGGACTCAGCACTGACAATTTCCAGATGGTGCAGGACCCCACGACGGGATCGTACAGCATCAACTTCCAGCAAAATACGGGGGAGTCAGGTCAGCAAAAGCCATCGCAACAGCAACACAAGTAGAACAACTGATGCAAGCAACATACTAGCAGCGAAATAAGCTTCGGCGTGTGTTAACGCAGCTTTTGGAGTATTGCAGTTGCAACCAGTTGTTCAGTGGCATACGCCGCAGCTTCATTTTTTCTTCCCAGCTTCATTTCTTCTACATTCATCTTGCTATGCCTCTTTTTTATTGTTGACTACCACCATTTGTGAAGCTTATATGATAGGTGTCAGACTCTGACCGAAGCGGTGAGGGCAAGGCTACGTCAGAGTCCGATGAAAAAAGGTTATTCGGTTGGCTCCAACGTGGACGACAATCTGCGTCTGGTAGAATTTGTTATGTCACAGACGACGACGTGGTGCATCCTGCTCGCTGGAAGAAGAGCAATGAATACGATTTATTGGACTGGTGGAGTTATGCTGCTGTTATCATCTATACCTATGTTAACCCTGTGATGGCGATAACTCCCGAAATTGTTGCCAAGGGAGAAGACATTGCTAGTAGAAAGGGAGCTATAACGACATCTGATGGTAGTACAGGTAGCCATGTAAAATTGCGCTTTTTAGAGAAGCTGCACCCGCACGAAGACGTCTACTAGGTCACGCAAGTAAGCGCTATCGGTCGATGAATTTACAATGAGTCAAGTCGAACTAATTTTATGATATTTGGGTTGTTGTATGTTTGTCTTCGGTGGCCAAGATCGCAGACAACACAACAACGGGATCTGCATCAATTGGATCTGGAGTCGAGCACGTGGTCACAAGTGCAGACGTGTGCGGTGCTTTCGTCGAGACGTTCTGACATCATGCGAGTTATATACTCATCCTCGGTGGCAATGACGGTCGCGGGGGCAATTAACTTAATGATGGTATTCCTTCAACATTGATTATCAACGATGGAGCCAAATGCCCAGCGTAGCGGAGGACAAACCTGAAGCCTGCACCGTTCATACTAACTCGTCCAGTACTTATGTCTTTGTTGGTCGAGTCGATATGACAAGCGCTGGACTCAATTGGAGGCCTCTGGTCCTGCAGCGGGGTGCACAACTGAGTGTAACGGGGTTACACGACGGTTATAGACTTTTTCACGTGAAGAGCAGAAGAGGAACCATTGTCAGCGATAGATAACCATGGATATTGCATAAAGTATCGGTAATACCGTCTAAAATTATTTATATTAAGAATATTTTTTAGGGAGTTGTTATTTTTACTACCTTTTGGTTAAATCCGCTACATTTTTTTAGCCACCGCTAAATTATAATATTCTAAATTATAGCCTTCACTTGCAACGTAATAATGCTACCCCCTCCTAAAGTAGAATACACCACCCGTGAGGAATTGTAAAAAGCTGTGCAGGAGTTTTCTTGCAGCCATGGCTATGCTGTCACTATATTGCGTTAGTTGCTGGAAGGCAGTTTATCTCAAATGTGATTGCGATGGCCTTCACGTGTCATCGGTAGAAGCAAACGAACGCAAACGTCCGACAACAACCCGGCTTCATGAATGTCTATTCTTACTCAATGAAAAAACTCTTTAAAAGTCAGGGAAATGGGCTCTGAAAATTATAAATTCACAACACAATCATGGAACCTCCTCTCATCCATCTGGTCACTCATCACACAGAAAGCTAAAGCTCGGTGAGGCAAAGGATGTAAATAATATGACTCTTGCTGGCTTAAAATTACTGTGAATTCTTTTAACACTACGCGAGACAAATGATGGATTACTTGCTGGCTTCTACATGAACGGCTAAAGTGCGAATGGAGATGTTAGCAGGCAGGATACCGATGAAAAATTGTACTTATGTGCTTTACGATTCAGACAGTAAGGGAAGGTTCACTACTTTATTTTTTGCCCGCAAAGCAAGCATCAAACTTGCTCAACACTACCACCATGTAACTCTCATGGATTGCACCTAAATAGCGCATTCCATTACTGTATGTTGTTGGCATGACCAGCTTCAACTCTCAATATACAATCGGCTTTATCTTTCTCAAAGAAGAAAAGAAAAGGATTACATATAGGCCTTGACTAAATTTACCACCATATGGACACGCACATCTTCACCAAGGGTTATTGTGACAGACTGTGAATTGGCACTCATGGCACCCATTTACACGATATTCCCAAAATCCGTGAACCTTTTGTGCATATGGCACATCAACAAAAACCTTGTGGCAAAGTGTAAAAAATCCTTTCCGACAGGCGAACCATAAGATGATTTTTAAGGAGATGGCAAGCCCTTGTGGCCTCAAAATTCGAAGAGATTTATCAATCACAATTGGATAAACTCTCGATCTTCCTTTTGCCTTTTCCTGAAGTTTTGAGGTACATCACCAAAACATGGCTCATTTACAAAGAGCAGTTTGTAGATGCCTGGATTTCAAAGAATCTGCATTTCGGCAACAAAGCCACATTAAAGGTTGAAGGTAATGAGATTGGAATAGAGGTTGGGTTGCGAGATACAAGAGATACAAGACTAAATGAGAGAGCTTGACAAAAGTTTTCTTCTATTGTTATTGAAGGAGCTCACGCATACATCAAGAAATTTCTCCAAGTGTTAACTGGAGATCTTCTCTCTGTTTTCAACAAGCTTACACATGCTTTGGAACATCAGGTTTGTTAAACGCTAATATTAAAAACAGAAGCCTTGATATTATTTATTTGCATTGACGATAAGATGGTGTTATCATTTTTTGTGGTGATGAAATATTTTTCTAATATGATATTTTTCCATATTATCTAAATTTATACATTTCCTGATCTAAAAACAGGTGAAGCGCAGAGGAAACCCCTTGTAGTGAGGTAAAAATGCACCATTTTCTTGAGTTGCCTTCAATGTTGAAAGCAGTTTCAAAAAAGAAATCAAAATTTGCTCTGAAAAGATGTCTGGTGATATTTGAAAAGTTGAAGGAAAATCATGAGCAATGCACCGGCATTCTATCATCTACTATGGGTATCCCTTGTATGCGCAGGCTTCAGGAATTGATGAATGAAAGGTATGTCAGCCCAAATCGAACCAACGTTTCTACAATTTTGTTTTTTTTAATTGATTTAAACACTTTTTTCCAATTTTCTATGGATGTACCTACAGGATGCTAACCAAAGATGATTTTCATGAACAATGGCATCTTGTGTGGAAAGCAAATCCCGAAAGTTATCTCTCTCATAAAGATTTGGACATTGATATTACAAAGCAATGAGAGGTCATTAGCCAGCGCCTCATTGCCAAGAGCAGAAAAATCGAGACAATCACACAAACTACTCAGCTTTTAAATAGGCAAAGAAAAATAGTGGAGCCGAAACCTCCAGCCATAAATTTGGATACCCGTGGTCGCCCAAGTGGTGCCAAAAATAAACCAAAGAACACCACCTAGCGCGACCCATCCGAAAGTGAGTACCTAGATACCAAAAGGCGAAAATGTGGTACATGTGGAAAGGTTGGGCACAATAAGCGTACGTGCCAACCACCAATGTCAGCAAATGTATGATACATCCAATTATTGCTGCGAATTTTTCTTCTCGTAACATTTCAATAATAAACTGACGAAATTGCATAAAGGAACCTTATGGATCTAGTCACACATTCCTTCCAACATTCAGTTCTCCCAACGATAATATACCTATTTGCTTTGCATTCGTAGATGGAAACCACTTTATAGCTTTAAAACTTAAACACAATGCCCCTGCAGCACCAGTTGTTGGTTATTGGGAAAGGTTTGCCACAACGCAGGCCCAATAATGGTTCAGCTCAGTGCAAAGTCACATCGCTAATAGAATAAAACTATGCCAGCTACACCAAAAGACACCATGAATAATAGTAATACCTTAGGAATTCAAACGATAAAAAAGATCAGGTTTATAGTTAGTAAACATAGCAAGTACGTGGGCTCCTGTGGCTGGTAGAAAAGGTTATAGAAGTAATTGTGTTTTACTTACGTCGCAAGTGAAGGGTGGAGAGTGGGGGAGAAAGTTTAGCGTTTAGATCGTTCACTGTCTTACGTTGGCTATAATTTAAAATAATATTATTTAGCGGTGGCATTAGAAAGATAGTGGATTTAACCAAAAGGTAGTGAGTATAACAACTCCCTATATTTATTGACACTTGATATAAGTGTCAATAGTATGTAATGGACTCATTCCGTTACATCACTCCCCTTCCTCAACCAACAGTCACATTAGTGACTGTTCAGAGACTATAAGAAGGGGTGCATTTGTTGGTTTGTCTTTGATTCCGACAACCCTTCGAACATGACGAAGGCAATGCGGATTACCGCGAAAGCGGCAGAGAACTCGGCTTCATGCGTGCGTGCAGCCTCTTTTGATCAACATTAGCCTGCAACGCCTGTTGCAAGTTCACGTGGCTTAATGTCTCGTGAAGATGTTAATACAAAGTTAAAGGATATCTCATATGGTGAGTCGGATAAAGCATCCGACTCAAAGCATGCTATTTTTACGTCATTGACGCCAGCGCGATAATACCTTCGCCCTGTGAATGATGTTTACATCGATGCATTTCTAAAGCATTGATGGTGCAGCGCTAATATATATATATATATATTATCAATTAATAGCTGGTACGCCATAAGCGTGACGCTGAGGCGTTCCTTCAGGCTTGTAAACGCGTTCATTGCCAGCGTCAATAAAGTTGGACGT
The DNA here is from genome assembly GCA_947646735.1 of Peronospora farinosa. NCBI lineage: Eukaryota > Oomycota > Peronosporomycetes > Peronosporales > Peronosporaceae > Peronospora > Peronospora farinosa. The sequence continues at coordinate 108,766 of CANTFK010000938.1, read as the reverse complement.
GATGCCTGTCTTCAAAAACTTATTGCTAATTGCAATAATTTTAAAAGACAAACATGACCAGTTCTATCTTTCGCATGCATCGGTTGTCAGGAGAGGCTGGATTGACATGCCCCTCTTGAGGCGACCCTTGCCTGAGTTGCAGAGGCAAGCCGATTAAAGTGCCAAATGGGATTACCTCCTTACTGAGCCCTGGTGGAGGACTTGAATCTCTCTGAGAAGCGCGAAGGAATTGCTACAATGCAATCTTCTTACAAGCGCGCTGGGCACTTGTTTTACGATGGCCCTTCTTAGTCATTGAATGACCCTCGTCGTACTGCTCGACGAGGCCAAGAACGTCTGACATTAACTAGGCACAAGGTTTCCAGCTATCCTCAAAAGCATACTGTCCTTCCGCATCCACAAGCGGTGGTAGACTCTCGCGATGGTAATGCTGTCGTCCTGGTTGCCCAGGACGATGTTGATCAGGCCGTAAACAAGGCTGACGATGCTTAGCTAGAAGCTGAGGCTGCTCTTAAGCGTTCCGCCCAGGCGGAGAAGACCGCGAATGAGATCCGGCAGTCGAACCGACCACACGCGGGGGTAATACGGTATAACCGCCTATCGCGCTGCTTAAAGGTGTGCCCGCGTAGTACGTGGCATATCCTTTGCGAAGTGCCCGTCTAAACTTGGTAGCATTTTTTAGTAGTCCTTCCCACGACCGTTTCTCTGAGCGTGCATGTGGATCCAAATGTCCCGTAACATGGATTGGGGTGATTTTCCTCACCTCTCCCAACGTCATGGTGAGGTGGTAAAGCACTTGTTGCAGGGACTTGGTAAACAAGCCCTGGCAAATCTATTAAGTTGTCCTCCTAAGCAAAATGTTGCTCTGTTGGAGCAATTTGAGGCGTTTGTGCTCGGACAGTGTAGAAAAGCGTCCGAGGCAAACAGCCGAGCCACGGCTGAGTCCATCAATAAGACTCAAAATGATCTTTTGCGTGAGCAAGCCTTGAACGAGGCGCTCAACAGAACTGTTGAGACGCTCTCTGCTCGGCCTAATCAACCGAGGCCCATTCGGATGGACCCTCCGAAGTTTGATGGAACTAGCCCTCATACGATGTCCAATGGCTTTTAGCAGTTGAGCAATGCGGTATGGCGCAGCTCATCGAAGACGACACCAGAATGGTGTCGTATGCCATGTCAAGTTTGCGTGGCAAAGCGTCAGAGTGGGCATACTCTGGGCTTATGGCAAATGCTGATGCATTTCCATCATGGGCGATCTTTAAGGCAAAGATTCGCGCCATGTATCAGCCGCCTAACAACGAAGTGTTGCTTATGGCGCGCTTCTTTAAAGCACGACAGGCGAAACGCTCTCTGCAAGAGTATGTGCAGGAGATGCGTTCGCTGTCGGCGTCCATTAATGGGGAACCGATACCAGAGCGTATCAAGGTGGCCACGTTCATGAATGGACTTAGGCACGGCCCATCGCTTCAGTCCTTTTTAGAAAGATGCTTGCGACGATGGAGGAGGCAATTGACATTGCCTTAGTTGAGGAGCAATCCTACAACAGTGCCTCGGCGACAGCCTATTACAAGCCGTCGGCCGAGAAGTCGGATGCCACTCTTATGGAGTTAAGCAATACAGATATGATCTGCTACAAGTGCGGCAAACGAGGCCATGTGATGGCTCGCTGCTATGCCAAAGTAGCTGCTGGTGCTAAGACAGCCAGCAAAAGGTCTCCCTACCCGAAGGGAGGTGCGAAAAACCAGCGTGCACGACGCACGGGTTCAGCACCTGCCCAAGATGGGTCGGGAAATGTGGGAGCGCAGTAGGGGCGGAATGCTCTACTGTCGCGGCCTCTGAAGCTACCCCTATGCTCAGAGTTATCGAACAAATGAGTAGCATAGTCCCTGAGGTTTCGAAAGGTCGGACCTCAACCCTTCTGGTCTATAGCGCTCGAGCACGAGGCTATGACCTTCTCGTGGATTCGGGTGCATCACAAAACTTTGTGAAACTCGCGGCTCTAAAAAGAGTCCGGCGAGTTATGAGTCGCTTTACCAGGATGGCAAGTGAGAAGAGGCGACCGTTAGCTTAGCAAACGGCGCGCTCGTTAGATCGGAGGAAGTTCAAGTTGAACTCTTCCTCAGCTTTAGTGACTTTTCTTGTAAATCAAGAGAAGTTCACAGTGGTAGGCATGGAGAGTAGGACCGTATGACCTCATCCTCGGCATGCATTGGTTGGCTAAACACCAACCATGGATTGAATGGCGTACACGCACCGTCGCTAACTTTAAGCAGGACACCGGAAGGATGTGCTCTTGCGAGAGCTTATGTGGCTGATGCTGTGTCCAACACAGTCGAGGGTGCGATGACGGTATGTCAATCGATACCAGGAACTACCCAGCTCGAAAGGAGTGGTGTAGTTGGAAGTGCACTGGCGGAAAGCCAGTTGACACATATTCCTACCCAGGTCGAAAAGACTGGTGTAGTGGATGGGACCATAACAAGTAGCCATACGTCCAATGGTCCTGCACAGAGCCGAGATCTTGTAGCAGTTTGATGGTGGGCTGACAGTAAGTCAAGCGTCACAAGAACCGGCACAGAGCCATGAGCCTGGTGCGGTTGGAAGGAGTGCGTTGGCTAATACAGCAACGACACCTTCTTCTAGGTCAATAGTCGTGGTGACTCGAAGCACGAGAACAAGACGTATCAAGACGATCAAGGGCACGTCGAAACGAGTGACCCTTGGATCATTCTCGGTCCAAGAGGACGGACCTACGAACGAGTTGTTCGAGGCCGTCGAAGACAAAATGCCGGAGGCATCCTCTGTTGAGGTGCTCAACTTGTCTTGGCATCTGCCGAGGAGATAGTAAATCTCTCGGAAATGACGAGGGATCTGTTCCTGTCCGAACTAAAGAAAGGAAAGATCCACGAGATAGTCGCACCAGTTCCAGAAGAGAACGTGGTGGACTGTTGTTCGTCGTCCAAAATGGACGAAAGTGTCTTGGAAACCGACAAGAAGAAACGGTTTGCTGATCAAGGTTGGATGGAATTGAAGGAAGCCCGTTCTATGATGTTCTGCGGAAACACCGTGATGTGTTTCCAGCAGAAGTGCCGAGCCGCCTACCGGCCGATAGGGGCATCAGGCATGAAATTGACCTGGAACCTGGCACCAAGTATTGTGTGAACAGTCAATAGCCGTTGCCGAAGGAACAAGTCGATTACATCGATGAGTTCTTCGACAAGCGAGCCAAGGCGGGACATGTACGTGAGAGCAAGTCGCCTCACTGCAGCCCGACCTTCTGTGTGCGTAAAGCCACGGGTGGATGGCGCGTGGTACATGCTATAATAAGCTGAACACGTCCACCATTGCGGTTTAAACGCCGATCACGCGGAAGGATGTCTTGTTGAATTCCATGGGAAAGTCAACTATCTTTTCCGAGATGGATCTGAAGGATGGCTACTATCAGGTTCTCATGAGAGATACCGATGTAGCCAAAACGGCAGTAAGCACCCCACGCGGTATGATATGGGAGTGGATTGTGATGCCACAAGGGTTGTAAAATGCTCCGGCAACATTCAACCGAGTGGTGGCTCACGTGATGCGTCAGCACCGTGCCTACACGCTTCATAACTTTGACGATGTACTCGTGCATAGTAGGTCGGAGGACGGTAGGAGCGCAATAGAGTCGCACAAGCGTCATTTAGATGCTGTGTTGCAGACTATGTCTGATGCCCAATATACGCCAACGTGCAAAAGTGCGTAATAGGGGTCCCCGAGATACCTGTACTGGGCTGCATCGTAGGTGCACATGGTGTACGAGCAGACCCAGAAAAGGTAAATGCTGTAAAGGAATGGCCAGTCGCACGTCATGTGAAGGATCTGCGCCAATTCCTTGGGCTCGCTAATTACTTGCATAAGTACAACAAGAATTATGCGGAGCAGACGAAGCCATTGTCTGAACTTTTGAAAAAGGATACAGAATGGACTTGGTCAAAGAGTAAGTAAATGCGTTAACATCAGTGAAGCAATCTCTTGCAGAGGCACCGGTCTTGGCATTGCCAGACGCGGATAAGCCCTTTAGCGTCGTCTGCGATGCAAGCAATTTTGCAATCGGCAGCGCGCTCATGCAGAAGGATGACAACGGCGTTGACCGTGTCATATCGTATCAGTATCGGCTTTTAAAAGCTGCAGAGCTGGAATTATTCTGTGCATGACAAGGAGATAATTTCAATTAAGTATGCTCTTGTGAAGTTTCGGTTGCACCTCTTGGGCACCGAACCTTTTGTGGTTTATCCGGATCACGCATCACTGCGGACCGCTATAAACTCACCGCACCTCTGGCCGAGAATGGCGAGATGGCTACCATTCTTATCTGAATTAATTTCAAAGTTGAATACAAGCCGAGTAAGTTGAATGATTTGGCTGACGCGTTATCGCGAAGACCAGACTTCGAGGCAAGACACCAAGAAAATATGTCTCGTGCGAAAGCACAAGTTGAGTCGTAGCCATGAAGGCCTACCATGGGACGAGCTCAATGGTTTCCGATATCAAGGAGTGTTACAGTCAGTACGAACATTGTCGCCTGCTGTTGGATCATTTCGGTGGACGAAAGGTTACCCTTCCGTCGCACGTCAAAGTAAAACTAAATCGCTTTAGTTACAGTGATGGCCTGTTATGGCATCCAACTGTCACCCTGTGATCCATTGAGAATCTATGCCCTTCATGACACAGATCTCAAGCTGATGATGCCATGATGCACCATCTAGTGGGAATCTCGACCGTGAAAAGACATTCTTACGAGTGTCAGTGAAATGTTGGTGGCCCCACCTATATTGGTGGGTGGTCAACTATATTCGCTCTTGCGAAGAGTGTCAGCGCATAAAGCCTGCACCTTCGAACAGTGCGCCACTGAAGCCACTGCCGATTCCAACTGAATGTTGGAGTCGGTCAGTTTGGACTTCATGTTTGGCTTACCGCCTGACCATAAAGGCAGGACGGGGCTCGTTGTCTTTGTAGACAGACTGAGCAAGATGGTGAATTTAGCACCATGTAGCACCAATATCTCAGAAAAAGTGGCTGCCCTCTTGTTTCTGGATCACGTGTATTGACTACACGGGATACTCGAGTCCATAGTATCGGACCGGGATCCGCGTTTTACGTCGGGTTTTTGGCGACATGTGTTTAAGCTGCTGGGAAGCAAGCTCCACATGTCAACCGCTGATTATCCCCAGACCGATGGCCAAACATAACGTGCCAATCGAGTTGTGGCGGATGTGTTTCGTACAATAGCGACTCCCAAAGAACGGACCAAGCAATTTCCATATGTTTAGTTCACTATTAATAATAGTGTTCACGCCAGTACGGGTGAAACACCGTTTTACATTAACGGACTGCGTCTTCCTCGAACGCCAGTCTCGTTGGTGCGCAGCCCGAGTCTTAGTGGGGGGGGGGCCCTCCCTTCGCTCGGTGCGAATGCCAAAAAGGGCCAACGTTTTCCTAGTGATACTGCCACTTTAGCAGTGGTCACGACACCTATAGGTGTCGCAAAGGAGGCACGACAAGAAATGCCAGTGCTCCTTGACGATGACACTATAGTGTCATCAACAGCGTCGACCCATGAACGACCTCTTGGAGGCGTCATATGCGGCATGGATGCTAAAAGCGTGAGCGAAGCTCAGCGCTTTGTGGATGAGCAAGTAGCCGTCACACGTAAAGTCCGTGACGCGATGGCAAGCGCACAGGACAAGTAAAACAATATGCAGACCAGCATGGTCGCATAAACAATGAACACTTTAGTGTGGGGGACAAAGTGCTATTAAGTACTGCTACCCTACCTAAACATGCAATTTCTGTACTACCTTGTGATACTACTAAGCTATTGCTCCGATTAATTGGGCCCTTTACAGTGGTTGAGGAAGTTGGAGACCTCAACTATAGGCTCACTCTCCCACCGTATATGAAGACGCACCCCGTATTTTACGTAAGTCGTCTGAAACGGTATGTTGATCCACAAGAGATCCCATATCCACATCGGTCTAACGAGACCGATGGTGACGTCGACTGTGAGTCGAGCGTCGTTGCCGATCAGGAGATGAGGAAGGTGAACGACTTCCCGTATATGAGACCGACGGCAGAGGACTCGGTGATCAAGGAGGACTCCGCGTTGGACGCGGGTCTCTCATCACCAGTCGCTCTAAGATGTAAAAACGGGTATTCAGGCGGTCATACCCCTGACGATCCCTTGTATGTACGGAGCTTAGATCCGAAGTCAAACGCGAGACTTGACTCGACATATTCGCCACCTCTTTCTTCAGCGCAGCGATGTCCACATGCGACTTAACGACTACAGGATAGGCAGCCGCGTATAGTTGGGCTTAATAGACGCTTCTATCGAACGCCACCTGTTCTGGTGGATGCGGGTGGGAACACACGCTTGATTGTTGGAAGGTTGTTGGCCAATCGCCATGTGAAGCAAAGCTTTAAATTCTTGTTCAGTAGAAGGGTTACTCAAAGAGTTTCGGCTCTTGGGAACCGATCGACGCGTAGCGTATCTACGTGACTGGGCTGGTGGCTGCTTACGAGCAGAAGCACCAGCTGCACTCGCTCTGCTAGGTCCTGATGGACTAGCAGGGGCGGTTTGACGGGAAGGAGCTGGGGGTAGGTTACCACCCAATATTTCCCTCGCACGCGTCATAGCGAAGCTGATTCGCTGTGACCGCTGTTTCGCTGCATCTGCATGCGGTTTAACATGGCGCAGGAACTCTGCTTCGTATTCGTCGGTTGTTTCGTTAGAACGCAACACGACGGGGATAGAAAAAGCACGACCTAGTGCTTGCCCTGTCTTTTCCATGATGGAAAGATGCTTAAGAGCTTACTATCGTCAATACTGGCACGCTCTAAGCGTCTGTGGAGAAGTGATAGAATAAACGGGGCCCAGAGGATATAGTAATATAGGAGAAAGAAATTCAGGTCGCTCCCTCAAGGGAATGACTATGATAAGGCTCGCAAGATCCCCCAAGGGTCAGACGAGGGTCATCAGGGACAACGTTTCCAGTAGGGGTACCAGTTACCGGGGACAGGGGTACCACAGCGACCTCTGTAAAACATGTCACTTATTACGCTAGTAGGAGAACGGAAGCGGAGTATTCGGTGGCCCGCTTCGGATGGGCTGTTTTGTAGGAAACTGAGCTTTTAGCCTTGATACTCGATTTTCCATAGTCTGACAAGAAAGTGCTGCTAATCTGTCTCGTTCTACACTGGGAGGACATGTACGTATTGGTTCACTTGTGTCACTTCTCAAGCGCTCGAGAACCATCGCAAAGCTGTTTACTTCTGTGAGCCATCCTAAAGCTACTTTTAATTTAACGCTTAAGTTCTGCAGGACCCTAAGGCGCAGAATGGTGCTTGAGGGGCTACGTAGCTAGATGGGATGGGAGGATTGCATCAAGTATAAATGTGCAGCCATTTCATCGACGTCAAGAGTTTAAGCCAAATCCGCAAAAAAACTATTGGATCGCCACTTCCGTCCCGTGCTACACGCGCTGCGAGCCGCGCAAAACAAATGTAACAGCTTTGCACGTGATCGTGCACTGGACCTTGCTGCGTAAACAGATTGCGGTTCGCAGGTGACATGTGGAGTTGAGCCTTTAAATACGACCAGCACCTCTTTCATTTTCGGCAGTGACTAAGTTACGTTTTGCAACGATCGCAAGAACAACAATTTTTGAGAGTATATGCTCACTGACAGCTGAGCGGCAGTCAGGATGCAAAACGTCATCAAGACGATGTTCATAATTTCAGCCAAACAACATCAGCTTACGTTCGGCTTGTCTCCAACTCCACTATTTTTTACGATTAAGCTTTGAAGTGCTTTGACCCAACTCAAATAAGTTTTGAAAAACTTACTGGCCAGTTCTTGTGTAAGAACAGCTCGTGGCTCCCAAAGAATACGTTTTACCCTCGTTGAATTTGCACCGATTGGCCTTCCGCACGGGCTGGAAGAAATAGGTTAGCAGACAAATGTGCCGACATAGAGTCCAAACTAACATTGGTACGATCACACTTTGACTAATCTTTTACGCTATATAAAAAGTTGCTCTTGCTTCTCTCCATTGCGAGACGCTGGACCTGCTTTCAAGTACACGAAAAAAAGCGTAGCCAAAGGTGCTGCAGCTACATTAGCTGGTAAAAGCTAAAATGCCGTGGATACATCAGCGTTCAGCAAGACGATGGCAGTCTGTACAGCCTCGCTTTGCAAATCAGAGCTGAATCTTCCGCAACGAAGAAGATTCTGGTGAGGTGATGATGCCGCGACGCGATTCCGGATGCTGTCCTACCTGTGTGGCCTTATAGTCATAAGTAAATCTGTAGCAGCGATTAGTAAATCGACGAATTAGCCGTCTTTCGATTCGTAGCATCGTATGCAACTCGCCTTCGCCAGCACTGCATTTTTTAGATCCAAAGCATACAATTGAATTACTTCATGATCACGTCCGAGTTTCGAGACGAGCAGCGCACAATTAGCACGATCTTTCTACGTTGCCTATTCTGATATTACAACAAGACACTTGATGTAACATGGTATGTAGTTATACGTAAACATTAAGTAATATACTTAATATAAGTTCTAAAAGTATTTATGATCATTTTTGACCTGTCACTTGGGTGCGACACACAAATGTGATCTACCCTCGTGAATGTGATATCCATTGATGGATTAACATGGGAAGGGATGACGCTAGTTGAAGCTAGGCATCGCGACGTCCCAGAAGAACGTCATAGCGAGCTTAGATCTTCATTTAAGCTCATGCGTCAGGATACGCTTCTAAAGAGTCGCGTATCCGATCTTTACATAATTAGCCAATCAGTAGCTAAGTTTATATCTAATTATAATTCATTAAATATAATTCAGTCTCGAATTTCCAAAACGCGAAGCACCACGCATGAGAAGCTGAAAAAGCTTCTTCGTGACGTCGGTGACTACTTGTCTTAGAGATTCATTGCGCTCTCGCTTAAGCGAGAGGCAACTGGTGGTACGACTGCTTAAGCAGTTGACCGACCACACAACCACTCTCGCACGCGAAGGCAAGACGGTCTAACCGCTTCCTCGCTTGTGCTGAAGGTGTGTGATAGTAGCACGAGGCAACTTTGTAGGAGTGCCCGTCTACACTTGACCAGCATATTATCAGTAAGCTCGAGTACACAGGTCCAAGGCTGCGGCGTATATGTATCCTGATATCCAAATTGTTTTTCTTCGTGATGTATATAAGCATACGTTACGACGCAAAAACATTATGAGAGATAACAAACTCTTTACTTAATCATCACCTTATAAAGCTCTTTCCTTACTTTGCTGCTGTTGTCCTTGCGCAAAGTGCTGATCTTTGGGAGAAAGAACTTTCCATGGAAAAAGTAGCTGTAGCGCAGCTACACATCTCTTTAGTCAGAGGAAGACTTTTAGGCTGAAAGCCTCTTATTTTATAGAACTGAATAAATTTTACGGCTAAAGCCACGTAGTTCTACGGAACTAATTTAACACCTTGAAGTCACCCTTTTCTTAGGAACGAGGAAAGAGACTTTTAGTCAGCAAGCAATAAGCTTAAGTTTTAAGGAACAAACGCACAGAAAGCAAGAACAAGCTAGAAGCTTAGAGGTTCAGAGAATCAACGCACAAAGTGCACAAGAGAACAAAACTTGCGATCTTAAACTAAAAATGAGAACTGATTACTTATGCATTAAGATTTTATGAATAGTCATACTCTAAGTACCCTACACTAGACTAATTACTGTAATAGTAATTATGATATGCAGACTTCGTTATTGGGCGATGTGTCGTCCAAACATCTGTGTACGATGTACTTAGTACAGCGATATCGATTATCAAACTCTAATCGATAGGATACATATTACCGAATACCGTATCTTAACGCTAATATGTAATACCTCTCTACAAAGAGGTAGCAAAAATGCATTATATGCAATAATAGGAAACTTCAAACCTAGACTTTCGGAATGATGTTCCAACCGTCGTGTGACCCTTTACACTCTCCCTCACCAGACTGACGGTACCACATAACGTCACTCGACATAATCTCTAAAGAGGTTGCGAAACACGAACATCAAACCTAACGGTTGTTCATAGTGTACACGCAAATGACACCGTTTGGTCATGAGCCTAAGGCCCTCAATGTTCTCTTTGAAGGGGGATTAGAGGTAGCTGTGGATTACGGGAGTGAAACCAGCTTCCTAGAAGACTATGAGTCTAGGCCCAGTCCTAAGGGCGAAGACGAACCTTTACGTACACCTAATCCGTTCCGAGAACGAGGTGTTGCTGAAACGGTAATCTCAATGCGCTCGGCGCCTGGCGAAATACCCCCTTCTCCGATTACAAACCCGCTCGACGAGCAACAGTTACAGCAACTACAAGCGACGGTAAGCTCCGCATACCAAGAAAAAGCCATGGCCAAGCACAAAGGACATTTAGACTATGTCTTTGATCCCCGATCTGTCGAATAGCGTCTCAAGGAGGCCACAAGCCATTTGCTAGACATATTTTTTGGGTCCACAGGACCTGAAGTTACTACGCACGAGGAGCTCGCTGCGAGAGTGGCTCTTCGCCAAAGATATGTGGAACCAGTCATAACTAATACAAGTCAATAAAAGGCACGCCTGGACAGGAAAGTACGTAGTGCATCTGTTCCTTTCATGAAAGGGATCCCTGTCTTGCTGTTAGCAGGCGAAACGGAAATGAACGCGATAGTGCCTTTGTCAACTGGACACATTATGTGCGGCGTTTGACCAGCATGTGGGCTCTTTGCGCCAGTGGCAGTGTGACAGACGTTCGTCTGGAATGTAAGATGCTTTTTAAATACGCACAGTTAAAGTCCCGAGGGCAATTGCGTGCGCTATGCGCCATCCATTCAAGATTTCCGTACATCAAATACGCCTGTAGCCACGAGTGTACAGCAGGCTCCTGCCGTGAGCTTGCATACACTTCCTCTGTTATTGGTATGAAGCATATTCGCCAACAGGTTGGCCTGCGCACGACTTTAAAAACGCTCACGGCGTACGGGCAGTCCTGCCGAAGGGGAGTCTCAAACTCCCATGAATTCCACGATTCGGGATAACCCCTCCACTTTACCAGATACTGGTTTTGACCATGGCGGCGACGCTTCTGCAGTAGAAGCTCCACATGGAACTGTAGGTTTTTCTGCGCATCGAGCAAAGCCGGAGGAGGCCGGTGTATCGGCACAAGCTCATGCCGAATTTGTTTAAGAGGTGCGGACCCTTCGTGAGGAGAGGCAGACGATGAACTCCCGTCTTGAGTCCCTGGAAGAGAGCCGAACCCGAATACAGGGTCAGCTTGACCTGTTGGTGCAGATGCTTCGTCCCGCGACAATGCCGATGAGCTCGTCGCGAGCGCCTTAGCGTTTGCTTGGGACGGATCCCGATAAGGTTTCAGCATGCCGACGTAGAACACAGGATGTGTACGCAATTTGCGCGGTAAATTAAGCGTATACGATAGACCTTCTTGGCCACGACCGTAATGGGTCCGATGAAGCGCGGATGCAATTTGGTTTCAAAGACAGCAGATACTACATTGGTAGGTAGGTTTTTAGCATTAAGTAATACTTGTTCTCCGACCTCATAATCATTAATACAGATTCTGCCTTTAGCATCCGCATATTCCTTTTATTTGTCTTGGCTATCAGCCATTGCGTCTTGCACATGTCGTAAGACATTTAGTCGCGTTGCGAGAAACGCATTTACCTGTTTCTTAACAGTATTAGGGCTGACATCAGCAAGCCGATCGGCAACCTCTCTCACACCAAGCTCTATACCACTCGGTGGTAGCGTTAACGGAACGCGTGGGTGCGTGAGACCATTCACATAGAACGGAGTGTTTCCGATTGAGGCGTGCACAGAGTTATTGAGTGCAAACTCAACTACAGGGAGCATAGCGCTCCATCGCTTAGGTGTTTCAGCACAAACTCTGCGGAGGATATCTTCACCTAAGCGATTTACGCGTTCAGTTTGACCATCGGTCTGCAGATGATCCGCTGTGGACATGTCCAAACGGGTGCCCAGCACCTGAAGGACGGACTTCCAAAATTTACTCGTAAAACGAGGATTACGATCAGAAACAATTGCCACTGGCAAGCCATGTTGGCGAAACACACGATCGATAAACAGCTCCGCTGTACCCACACCATCGATCGAATCTGGCACAGCCGCTAAGTGAGCCATCTTGCTCAAGCGGTCAACAAAGACCACAATACCTGTATTGCCATGCGAATCCTTCGGTAGGCCAAATACAAAATCCATACTAATGGACTCCCAGCACCCAGTGGGAATAGGCAAACTAGCCAGCGGCGCTGCCGAATGGGGCGAGGGTTTCACCCGTTGACACGTTTCACACGTACGCACATATGTGCTCACCCATTTATATAATTTGGGCCACCAATAACTTTGGCATACTGCGCTATAGGTCTTTTCACGACCCAAATGACCCCCGATGGCGGTGTGATGTACCTCATAGAGGATATGATACTTCAGGTCCTCATCATGAGGAACCGCAATGCGCGGTGGATGGTCGCATACGTACAATAGTACAACAGCCCCTCATCGATAGAATATCGATGGGGCTCGCACGTAATCGTGCCGACAATGAAATGTCCGAGTCCTTAAATTCATCACTGTCAAAATCATGTAGCAACGCTATACAGTGATCATCTTTAGCATACGCCGTACGAATGAGATCACTGATAGAAGACGACAACGTCGTCACATGAGCAAGCTCATAGTCAGGTCTGCGTGACAATGCATCAGCCAAAGCATTTTGCTTGCCCGGCTTATATTTCACCTCGAAATTATATTCGGCAAAGAATGACAGCCATCTGGCCATTCTCTGCGAGAGATGCGGCGACTGAGTCGCAGTGCGTAAAGACGCATGATCATTATAGATCACAAAAGGCTTTGAGCTCAGCAGATGAACTCTGAATTTGACTAGAACATACTTCATCGCAAGTAGCTCTTTGTCATGAACTGGATAGTTCTTTTCTGCAGCTTTCAGCTGGCGAGATTCAAAAGCGACTACACGCTCACGGCCTTCATCATCGGTTTGTAACAGAGCACTGCCAATGGCAAAATCCGATGCGTCACAGACGACACTAAACGGTCGGTCAGGGTCTGGCAAAGCCAAAATAGGAGCATGTAGAAGGCTCGCCTTCACCGATTGAAAAGCATCCTCGTGTTCGGCATGCCAACACCATTCCACATCCTTTTTAAGGAGATTGGATAATGGACGAGCCATATCAGCCTAATTTTCGCTGTACTTATGCAAGTAATTGGCAAGGCCAAGCCAATTACGCAAGTCCTTCTGAGACTGTGGAACAGGCCAATCGACTATGGCTTTAACCTTGGCGAGATCCGCTCTTAGGCCTCGTTTCCCAATGAAGCACCCTAGAAAGGGAATTTCTTTGGCCCCGAAGATGCACTTAGATGCAGTAGCATATAGCTCATTAGTGCGCATGCACTCGAGCACAGCTCGTAAATGAACAATATGGTTCTCAATATCTGACCGCCCATGTTCAGCTCGACTATGGACAAAAATGTCATTAAAGTACGTCTGTGCATAACTTCGATGGGGTCGAAATAATTGCGTTACCAAACGGTTAAACGTAACCGGAGCATTAGATAGCCCCTGGGGCATCACCAACCACTCCCAGAGCATACCGCTCGGAGTACTACTGGCAGTAAGCGGAATATCGCTAGCTCGCATGAGCAATTGGTAGTAACCATCGACTAAGTCGAGCGCACTGTACAAGGAACAACCGACCATATTGTTCTGAAGAACATCCTTTCTAGGTATTGGCGTCTGTGCAGGTATAGTGGCTGCATTGAGCTTATTATAAGCATGAACGATATGCCATTTACCATTCGGTTTCTTAACACAGAAAGTGGGTGTCGAGTGCGGAGATTTGATCTCGCGCACCATGCCCGCTGCGTGCTTCGCACGAAAGAACTCGTCAATGACGTCACACTGTTCTTTGGGTAAAGGCCACTGCCGTGTTACACAGTATTGGTTCCGGGAACCAAGTCAATTTCATGACGTACACCCCTATCTGGTCAGTGGATCGTGGCACACCACGTCCTGAAACTTCTTTGCTAAGGGATAGTAGGGATCCGAATGGTTCTTCAATATAGATGATCCACTACGTGCACTAAGTGCCGCCTTTGTATCTACAAGGACTGTCTCATCGACAAGCGAGGATGAGTTCATCTCGAGGTTAGGTCGAATGACCACCGTATCGCATAAAGCACCATCCTTCAAGGCTTGATGAAATTCATCCACAGAAATTTCGTCTAGCTCTAAGAGAGCATTTTAAGATGGGAGGGCCTTAAGGTCAACCTCACCATCTACATCACCTGTCACTCCGTTTACCAGGGTGTACAACTGGTCACTGACATTACTACGCGATAAAACAGACGCTTTGCGTCTCGCAGCCGCCATCTGGCGACGCTGCCGTCTCATTGACGAGACCGTACCTTTTAAAGTACTTGAAATACTATCATCCCCAAGGTCAACAGATCCCTTGACCATAACCTGCCCTATGCGAGGGCCGATGTCAATATTGACATCCAGTGAATCGCATTTACAGCCAATATCACTAACAAGGTCATCGACCTTAACTTGCTCTATACAAAAGCCGATGTCATTACCGACATCCAGTGTCTCAATATTACTTTGAGTATCACTCAACGGAGTACGTGCCGTTCCACTAAGTGTCGCTGAGCTCTGCTCGACAATATTATTGTTGACATCGGAGTTTATCAACACAGACACTCCAACGTCCAGCACACTAACTTAATCAGTTAATGGCTCGCGCCAATAGCACTTTTGTTTCTTAGCGAAGGTGGGTTCATGACTCTCCAAAGCTTCGCTAGGAATATTGCGCGTTGCGCCTAAAGTTTTGGATCTCCAATCGATCCACGGCTCATGGCGTTCCAGCCAGGCCATACCGAGAATGAGATCATATCTCGTGTCCAAATCTAGGACAAGACAGCGTTTAACGCTATTGAAGTCTAAGAACTTCACACCTAAGTTCAACGGAACTTCAGGAACGGTGACACGTACACCGGTCGCGAGACGCACGGTTATACTGTCACCCTCTTGCGCTTCTAGCGCCTCAGCATACAGCTGACCCCCTTCAAGGGAACTACGTCGGACATAATTACCTGACGCCCCTGAGTCAATTAAAATTGACCATGGTTTCTCAAAACCCTTAACGGTTTCCGACACAACCAACAAGCCTGGCTTGTAATTTTGTTCTATGGGAGCATCCACAGAACCACCTGGGGCTAAGCCCTGTTTACCTTTACCTCCAAAAGATTCAACAGAACTTAGTTCTTTCCCAGTAGGACGCCACACGCCTACTGGAAGTTGACGTTTCCCCTGCGGTGCTCGCCTTTTGGCTAGGGAGCAGGGTTTCGGCTCTACCGATTTAAACGTTGCTTTCTCAACGGACAGCTAGGGCGGAGATGCCTAGTGCTTCCGCACATGTAACATCTACGGATGTTACCTTGCTGCTCAGCAGCTTGAAGCTCAGCTTCTTCAGCTTGACTGAGGTCCATGGGTTCCGCCCTGTTAGAGGCATTTGAATTATACCATGGCATACCATATCGAGCAGATTTGAAATTAAATTCAGCGTTAAACGCTATGCTTACTGCCTCTTCGAAAGTCGAAGGCTGGACACGGAAAACTTCCGTCCTGGCGACCCCAGCGCGAAGTCCTTTCATAAAAATGGTCACTCGGACTTCCTCTGCCAGAGGGTCCTTCTGCATAGCAGCAATGAGAGTTCTAAACTCTTGGACATACTCCTACAATTCTTTCTTACCCTGTCAGGTAGCTAAGAAGCGTGAGCGCACACGATAAGCCTGATTAGGAGGTGCAAAAAAAACACGCAAGTTAATGGGTTTTAAGCACTTCTTATGTGGGGAATGCAGCACGTACAGAGACATCGCTCGTTAGAGCCCACTCTCTAGCTCTTCCACCGAGCTTTGAAATGGCCAAGCCAACTCGTTGCTTATCTGACACAAGTATGGTGGAATCCATTGCCATTTCAACTTCTCGGATCCAGAGGAGAAGATCTTCTTCCTCCTTCCCCTCAAAGTTTTCTACGCTTAAAACGAGTGGGCGAGCCTTTGGTTCTGCATCGGGCACAGGTACCGGGATATACTGCGTACGCGCAGCTAACATTGCCTGGTCGTGGACCTGCCCGAGTAGCGTTGCCTCATAACGCATGAATGCCTCAAGGCGAGCATAAGGACCTCCGGGCCTTAGGCCAAAGAACCTCGATTTGGTCGGGCCCAACGAGCGCAGATTTTTTATCTAGCGCAACTTAATGCGTTTAATCAGGTGATTTTAACTCTCTTTCCTCATAGAGGGGTTCAAAAATGCATTAAATGCAATATAGGGAAACTCTAATTGTAAACTTTCGGAATGGATATCCAACCGTCGTGTAACCCCGTTACATACACCGCGATCATGACGTGTGTTATTATGAATGCTAGTTCCTTGGCTTGTTTATTTGAAAGGTCATTTGTGTTATTCTTCTCGTCGGTTGCGTAAGCGTGAAAAGCCATTTTACTGGTTGTCAAGGAAAGCATGATACTTGGTGTGGCGTCTTGTGCAGCTTGAGCTTAAGCTCATTGGTCTTTGAATGTCCTTGCCGATAGCAGCCTGGTATGCTGGTCGCTCGTGACGCTGCTATTATGATCCTTTCTTCGTGTCACCCGTGGTCGATGCCATTTAGCAACGATGTAGCAGGCCGACACTGCAGACGGGCAATTCGAAAGAAGCTGCCACGTACTACGCGAACACACCTTGAAGCAGCGCGAGGAAGCGGTGATACCGTCTTACCTCCGCGTGCGGTGGTGGTGGCGTTGGTTGGCGCTAAAAGGCGCTATACCAACCGTTGCCAGTCGCTTTAAAGGCCACCGGGCAACGAGCTGCTAAGACAAGAGCTACGCTTACGACACGCAAAAGCTATACAGCTTCTCGTGCGCAGTGTGCTATGTTTAGTAGATTCAAGAATGATCTATATTGAATAAAAAAAACGAAATGATACGTTTATAAAAGCCGCGTATCCAATCCATGCATTATTAATCAATCAATAGTTAATTCTAAAATTACTAAGATTAATCTCAAAATTATTAAGATTAAGCGTGCAGGTGACGTCCGTCTGTGACGCCATCATGAAACATTGTTCCAATTGGCGTCATCCTTGTTAAATGTGAATCCATCCATGGATATCACATTCACGAGGGTGGGTCACATTGATGTGCCACACCCAAGTGGCAGGCCTAAGGTACCTCTTACCCATTAAGGCCTGCCCGCTAAGTATTTGATACATAACGAACCGTGTAAATTATAGCTCATTACACTATTTTCCTCTTAATGACGATTTTCACATCATGTAAAACATCGAATAAAGAGACGATGCCACCGAAACGTGGAAAGGCTGATGGGGAGCCTGCAAAGAAGCCAATTCAGACCAACACCAAGCGCACGCGCCGCAATAATCCGCAGCCGTCGCTTAGTGTCTATGTGACAACGCCGGCATCTAATGTCAGCTTGTCAGCAGAGAGCACTGATCCATCTTACTATGGTGCGGATGAAGACTTGTCTCTCATTGTTGTCTACAATGACAGTTCACCATCTCCATCACACCAAAGTATTCATGAGCACAGTGTTCTGCTAAGACATTTTTCCCCATCATTTGAGACACCCAACCTTCAGGAAGCTTCCATGCTTTATGACAGCGAGAGTCATCCCTCGTCGTCTGCGCCAACGAGCGCCGCGTCTCAACAGCAGGTCGGCGATTCTAAATCGTCCCCCTCTGTTAAACCTACATCTGACGTCTTGATAATCCAAAATGGTGAGTCAGACTCTGACGAGGGTGAGCAAAAAGCCCCTTCGACTTCACAGTCGGCCTCACAAGCGCGCCGTCGCGAGGGCGGCTAAGTGACTGGTGGCTTGCCACCAATGCCACCGCCACCACAGTTGCCACGCTGGCGTGTAAATAGTGCGACGCTTCTAAAGCGTGCCACTATTGACGCTAATAAGATCTAAAGCGTCTTTCCATCATGGAAAAGACAGGGCAAAGCACTAGGTCGTGCTTTTTCTATCTCCGTCGTGTTGCGTTCTAACGAAACAATAGACGAATACAAAGCAGAGTTTCTGCGCCATGTTAAACCGCATGCAGATGCAGTGAAACAGCGGTCATAGCGAATCAGCTTCGCTATGACGCGTGCGAGGGAAATATTGGGTGGTAACCTACCCCCAGCTCCTTCTCGTCACACCGCCCCTGCTAGTCCATCAGGACCTAGCAGAGCGAGTGCAGCTGGTGCTTCTGCTCGTAAGAAGCCACCAACCCAGGCACGTCGACGCGCATCGCGTCGATCAATTCCCAAGACTCAAACTTTTTGGGTTTCTCTTCCACCGGACAAGGATCTGTGGCGAAGCGAAAGACTGAACTTGGCATAGTGTGATCGCATATTTTCGTTTAAGTTCGAAATGGTCATAATTGATGAATCGCAATCCAGCAGAAGAAGTTGTGATACGTTGCAAATGGAATGGAAAACAGTGAATGGTGGTGCTCGCAGTTCTATGTTGAATTAATTACGGTCTAGTACTACGCAGCTGCGATCTACGGTATTTTCAATGGCGATCCGCGTGAACACGAACGCCAAGAAGGAGAATTGAGGTCCAAGTATGTGGAAGACGGTCTGGTGTAGATCACGTCACTATGGAAGACTAAAATGAGGTGGACATGACATATCATATAAATGGACCATTTCACATGTTTCGAGGAACGGTGAAGGTGGTAAGTCGTGATCCGGCGGACCGCGATCCGATACTAATTGTTAGTACCGCGATCCGATGCTAAAATAAGTACCGCGATCCGATCGAGGTAGCGATCCAGATCGCGGCGATATTGGAGTGGACCACATGACAAGATCTGATTTTTTCGATTGGGCGATACGTGGCAATAGATCCTGGACTACAGATAGTCAAGATCATAGGTTTTGGTATTTGATTGGTTAACATTAAACAAAGTTTAATTTGCTTTTAAATACATGTGTCGACTTCTCTATTTCGGGCAGGATTTTTGGCCTCCCGACGCCAAGAATATCGACTACAAGTGCACCCTGGATTGTTTTGGCCAGGTGAAGGGATTCTCAACACAACAACTCAACTGCTATCGGACGCAGAAATAACAAGTAAGGGCAAGGCAAGCAAGTTCAGGACGGATCAAGTGGTTAGAAGGTTCTTCAAAAGTGGTCAGAAGATTCAAGCTTCGCTTTATTGGACTATTAAGATCTATTGGTACGATCAACAAACAAGTACTCGGTCGATCTTGTGAAGATTTCCACAAGATCACCAAACCCCTATCCCTAACCCGATTAGGATCAACATCGACTCAAGTCCACTGAGAAGAGAGCAAACCGCCCAACCGACGGGTACACAAGGTGAGGAAGGCTATACACACGGAATCGGGGTACCCCCTCCGTTAGTCGGTCGTCCGGCGCCAGTTGAGAGTTGGGATCGCATCAGCAATTTTGCGAATCCCACTCCACCACAATGGTGCGCGTGCCCGGATTCGAACCAGGGATTTCACCGATAGTCCCTAAGAGAAGATGTAAAGGTCAAAATTGAACCTGGGATTGAAGCGTCAGCGGCAAAGGGATCACCGCAGACGTATGAAGAAATAGGATCCCGGATCATCAGCATTTTGGGAGGGGGCAGATGAAAAGAAAACTAAGGAGGAAGATCAAGAGATTGGTCTGTAAGAAAAACCTCTACCCCCTCCCCAGGTCCTTTCGACGACACTTGCCGATCGCGTTGCAAAACGCGATCCGCTGGATAAAAAACCTATGGTTAAAACCGAGGGAAATTTATACAAAGCCACTCCGAATTCGAAGAAGAAGAAGAATTCGAAGCCATCTCTAGTGAAGATGAAGGCGCCTGAATCGGATCATGATGATACCGATATGAAGCCGGCGCATGCGGAAGACAAGACGGAAGGGTGGCAACTGGATCAGCTGGAATGGTGTTTTCATTGGAAGGCGCTTAAAAGTTTGTTATCAAGCGATCCCTTTCTAAGAAAAAATTAAACCGAAGTTGATTAGATCGCTGCGAGGACCAATTTCAGCTCCTATTCCGACACCGAACCAGTTGGTAGCGATCCGTCGGCTTATGGAGTTGCTCCAAAATGCTGGATTCACCGCTGGAGCTTTTGAAGCGCAGGTGCTGTTGGAATGCGATCATGATCGGTGATCCAAGCAGGGAGATCTCTTTTTTCGAAGCTAGTTCCGCTTACTGAAGAGTGCGATCCGGTGGATCAGGGGATCCAGCCGATCGTAGATAGTCCAAAAGGATACCATACTGGATCTTCGCAGTATATGTCAGAGGAATCCGAAGGGGAGGCGGATGACTCGATTAATATGCAGCGAATGTCACCTGGACCGGCTGGCGCAGCGCATATCCGCGAACGACTGGCACCGATTAAGACCGGAGCACAATCGACGACGGCTCTCACAGATAAAGACATGAATGAGGCTGGATCAGGTCAACTGCAATCCTACTTTGAAGCTGCCATGAGAAAGTACGAGCAGGATCAAGCTCGCATGATCGCCAGTCGATCCGCGATCCCTACAAACACCCCAAAAGTTTGCATTTCGGATGTGGATATGGAATAGGCCGGATCGCGTCAGTCGCGATCCAATAATTACGATCCAGACGATTTGGGTCTGGAGGATCTAAGACGGCCACAAGTCGCAAGTGCATGCGCTGTACCTAATGGTGGACTTGTCACGCAGCGGATTCGAATGTCTGCGATCGCAGATCTAAAAGAATTTACAGGACGAGACAAGGATGAAGATCGAGCGAGAAGCTGAGTTGACAAGGCCAAGTCGGCGTTCTTACGCGACCAAGCCCCGGATGATGAAAAATGTCTAGTTTTTGGTGATTTACTTACGGGGTCGGCGCGAAATTGGTATATCCAGTTAAGTCGATCCACCCGGAATTCATGGAAGTCGTTGCTGGAAACCTTCATGATCCAGTATTGTGGATATGGTATGTCGGTCGGGAGACAATACTATCATGCGAAGAAGCGATCTGATGAAACTCCATTGGAATATTTGTATCGAATGAATGTGGCCGCGATCCGAGCAAAAATTCCCATTCGGGAGGGATCGTCCTCAATTCGCCGAGAGCATGTGGAACATTTTATTGGTACACTTGACGATCGCGATCTGGCTAAGCAGTTGACGTTGCTACGCCTTGGAGACGCCGATGATATGGAAGAAACTCTGCGAACATATCAACGCATGGAGGAAAGACAGTATCCGAGTGCAATGGGGTCGAGCAAATTTTGTCAGCGATCTGCGTCGGCATCCACTCCGGCACCCTCGAAACCAACTCGTGCTGTGATTCGTCTGGAAGGCAGTAGCAGTGAGTCCGACTCGGATATTAGTGGATCAGACGCCGAAACAGATCGACGCAACTTATGTGTGGCCACAGTACCAGATCGCGTGAAGAAATATAGTGATCAACGCGCGGGATCAGACCATTTGGATCAAGATCGCGGTCCAGATCGCGTGGTGAATCAGAAGGCTTGTACCCATTGTGGGTCGAAGAAACACGATGATCGTGGATGCTGGAAGAGACTAACGTGTCAGAAGTGTGGTCGTAAGGGACATCCGTCGGACAAGTGTTTTTACACCTGTGCTGCCTGCGGAGATATCCATGAGCATGGAAAATGTCGAATGGAAGAATTCTCAACATGATACGCAAGTGGTATGTCCCAATCAAGCATGCTGGAATGCTTCCGCCGAAGGCTGAAGAAATGTTAAACTAGGACGCTCGCCAGGTTGAAATTTGGTACGAGCCGAGCGTTCTAGGCTCTGCATTTATGCATTTGTGGAAAGAAGATCGACTGATCAAGGTGTTAGCGCTTGGATCGACCCGAATTATACACATGTGAAGATTCAAAATGTCTGCGTTCAATATCAAGTGTCGTAAGAGTTGATGAATATGCCAGATCGCCTGCGAAAATGGAGCTCGACTTAGCACCAGGTGAATCACGGGGATATTGGAAATACCACACCCCAGGAAAATGGTTCAAGCAAGCCAAGGCAACGGGCAAGATCAACAATGAAAAGGCGATTATGTTGTTTGATTCTGGAGCCGAAGTCTCAATCGTCGACACCACCTTTGCTCGTAAGGTAGGATGTGTCATTGACGAGAGTCAGAGGCAAGAATGTGTTGGGATTGGTGAAACACATACATGACGGATGGTCGTACAAGAATCAAGATTACGCTGAATGGGTCACTAGTCTATTACTTCGATGCTTGGGTTGGAGATCAAGTAGGTCAAGACGCGATCCTTGGAATGGAATTCATGTTACCGGCTGGAATACGCCTGGATTTAGCCGATGGAACACTTTGTTTTCCCGATAAGGTCAGAATACTTCTGAATGGACGAAAACCCCCTTATCGGGCGACAATACAAGCGATCACAGTTGCAGATCAGCATGCGGTGATTCCAATTGGTGGATCGACAAAAGTGAAAATCGGGTTTGATCCTTCTAAGGCTAAGATTCGGGTGAGACGCGATCCGAAGTGGGTGCCTACAGTGACAATGGGACCGGGTCAGATCAAGTATCTACAGCTAACTAATGTCGGCGATCAAGAAGTAATTTTAAGTCATAAACCGCCATTAGGCTGGTGAATGGTCGCTGATTTGATACCTCGGTCCCCAGGATATGTCTCGGTGTAATCGCGTCGGTATAATGTATGGAAGACATTAGCGTTCGAAGCGACAACAATCGGAAAGAAGACCCACCGGAAAAATTTACCGGACCGCTAGTGGATCATCCTTCATACCCTACGTCAAAGAGAATCTTAACACGTTCAAAGGAGGTAGCAGAAAAAAGGGGCCAAGGGACCGGTGAAACTCACGACACGATCCAATGATGAACGCAGTGCGATAAGAGAAGTGGGTGACAAAAAATGTAGACGACTGGGTGATCGAAGATGAAAGTGAACAACTAGCGCAATCTCCATGGGTGATCAATGCGATTAAAGGGATGTCAAATGTCGATCACGCGCAAGGGCCGTGGGGTGAAGAAAATTACACTCACAATAACTACACACAGAAATGTATGGAGCGCGATCCGACAATTAATAGCCGCGATCTGGCTGATCTGGCAATCAATGACCGCGATCAGGCCGATCAGGTAGTTGATGACCGCGATCTGGCCGATCTGGTAATTAATGACCGCGATCTGGCCGATCCGGTAGTTGATGACCGCGATCTTGCCGATCTGGATCGCGATCTGCGAGAACAAGAGCAAGCTAGTGATACTACGACTATTAACGACGAATGTAATTTAGCCGGAGTGTAACGGGGCGAGCCTGTTACATAATATTGACACTTATATGAAGTGTCAATAAAAATACTATTATAACTAATAATATTTTGACAATATTACCTTTTCTTATTATATTGTTCCTAGATCTCCTTGAAGTTGGAGATGCCCTCTCATTGGTTGATATGGGCCATCATATCAACCAACGCGCTGACCAATGACCGATGGACGCGCGCAATGAGTGGAGGGAAAGTTGTCAACATACATAGTTGTAGTTTAATATAGTTGACATAGGTTATAACAGATTAGTTGTATTAAGATAGCTAACTATATTAAATACAGTTCTCTTTTCCCTCTCAACTAAGCGTTTGTTTAGTTGATAAGCTTCCTCTGCTCACGTGTACGTGAGGTTTTGAGGCACCTGCTTTCACTGTAATCAGTGAAAGTAGACTATACTGTAATCAGTATAGTCGGAGGGTGCCACATTACACCTGGTAGCACTTCGTGGTCCGTTCAGCGACCACCGCACCATCCGCTATGGAATCGGCGGGTGATGATTTCCGCCATTTGAGTGACTTCGAATGGAATGCGGTTCAGCGTATGGCTAAAACCATCGGCAACCCTGCCGTTGGTGCCATGTTGCTCTCTCTTAGCGGAGACGACCAACATGCAACCATCGCCAAGTTCATACAACATGAACTTGACGAAGTTGTAAAGAAACTCACCTAGCTAGAGGAGCAAGGTTCTCAACAGGTTGAACTGTTGAGAGAACAAGGCGCTCAACAAGCTGACTTGTCGATGCAGCAGGGTGCTCAACAGTCTGAACTGTTGAGACAACAGCAGGCTAGTGCTGTTGCTGCCGGGTCGACGTATACACGTCGACCCGAGTCCTTGAAAATTGATGTTTCCAAGTACAAGGCAGTCGAAAGTGACTCCTTGTTGAGATGGTTCGTCGAGCTCGACGATGCCATTGAGGCTCGTCGCATCGATGACGATGCGATGAAGGTCAAGTTCGCCATGTCGAACTTGGCAGGACGTGCCAAAGCTTGGGCCTTAGGGCTCAAACTGCACGACCCATACGTTTTCCCAACGTATGACGTCTTCAAGGCGCGGCTCAAACACACGTTTGAACCGCCTCGCGCCAAATTCAGGGCTCGGGCTGAGCTCCTGGATTTGAAACAGGGTAGGCGTGATATACACGCTTACGCCCAACACGTACGATACCTCGTTAGGTGTATCGTACTGAACCCAATCGATGAACACACGCAGGTTACTGTATTCATCAAGGGTCTGACAGATGGTCCTGTCAAGACCCACCTGTTCCGCTTGGAGCTAGAATCGCTGGATCAAGCGATCTCTGCAGCGGAACAGGAGGACTTTAGCCTGCAACAGACTCACGTCCACTCGGGGTCCTATCGTCCACCGAGACGACAGGAGGGCGGAGGTCCAGAACCAATGGACCTCTCCTATGTAGAGAGCGAGCCACCTCGCTCTCCAGGGTACAAGCGATTGCAAAAATGCAATAGCTGTTAGAAGTTGGGCCACTACGCTTATGAGTGTAGTGCCCCACGCCCAGTGTCTCGTAACACTGGGAGTGACGATCGACCGTCTGCCAAGAAGGGCCAGAGACGTGGGTCCCACGTTGCTGCGAAATCGCAACAACGTGGTGGACCATAAAAAAACGGTCGGGGTCAGTAGGGGCGGAGCGCCCTACTGATCCAGCAATGTCAAGAGAGTTCGCGGGACTCTTGACGAAGGTTGCTCCCAACACACAGTCACTGTGTGTTGCCGCTCCCAGTGATGAGGTATCCCTCATCACATTGAAGATCGAAGTGACAAAGAACATGTGTGGGCCAATCGCTAGATGATCGTAGGCTCAAATATGTTGAGCGCGAGACCCCTCCAACGAGGATGACGGTGCGCCTTGCAACTGGCGCATCCGTAACAGTAAAGAAACGTGTAGTGGGAATTCACTACACGCTTGAAGGCAAAAAGTACGATGATGATTTCATCGTACTTGATCTGGATGACAAATTTGATGTCATCCTAGGATTACCATGGCTCAGAAGGTACGAGCCATGGGTCAGCTGGCAGCATCGAACCGTGAAGATGCCTGCCGCTTGTTCATCATATGGCCATCTGATGAACGTCTTGGAGCGTTCAAAAGCGTGTGAATGTATTACGAGTGAGTGTGATGGCCTCACTTGTGGTTCGCTCGTTAGTACGACTGCACAAGAACTCAGCGTGACAGACAGTCACGCTGTGGAGCAAGCTGCCGGCGGCTGTGCACAAGCACAGGCAGCGCCGAAGGTCCACCACTCGAATAAGTCGAGTGGACCGGGACATGAATGCTCGCCTAGAGGGCAGCATTCACCGAAGAGTAAACCGGTTGCCCAGAAGCGGCAACACGGTAATCCTAGATCAACTGGAGAGTTGATTGTAGAGGATCTCGCTGTGGTTGCGCCACCACAGCTAGAGGAAGTCGATGGAACAGGTTCCATCGAGCCTGCGGGAATAAGTCCCCAGGAAATGATCACTGAGGGAATGAGTCCCCAGTGCCCTGAGGGAATAAGTCCCCAGGAAGTAACCGAGACGTTAAACGTCTTGGTTAATGACGGATCAAACGTGGGCGCTTATACGCTTGATCTGATCGCGCCTCCAATGTTAACTTCGGAGATAACTCAGTTGCCTACGCTAGAACCTAAAAGGTTCTTGCGTGATCTGCGTAGTGGCAAAGTCAAGCAGATCTGTGTGCTCGTCGCAGAGGACGAGTACATGACTGACATTCGGTCAGCAACAGTTTTTGCCGAGAACGAACGGGTTCTCAGCAGCTCATCAATGGACGAGAGTGTCCTTGATGAGAAGACTCGGATTGAGCGATATACATCGCAATCCTGGGAGTCGCTGAAGTCAAATCCTTTGTACAAGGATTTGGTCGAATTCAAGGATGTATTTCCTGAATCCGTTCCGTGCGAGTTACCTAAGGATAAAGGTACTCGACACGAGATCGACCTTGTTCCTGGAACAAAATATTGTGTCATGAAGCAGTGGCCACTGCCTCGGGAACAGGTCGAGGCGATCGACAAGTTCTTTGCCGATCGCCTAGCAGCGGGCCGTGTGAGGGAGACAACTTCACCTCACAGCTCTCCGACCTTCTGTGTGCGCAAGGCCACAGGAGGGTGGCGGATAGTACACGCGTTCAATAAGTTGAACGCTGCAACGATACCGGCGCAAATGCCGATACCGAGAAAGGACGTAATCATAGATGGTATGTCTAAGAGTACCATCTTTTCGTCCGTGGATCTGATGGATGGTTTCTATCAGATCCTAATGCGTGAACGGGACATCCCGTACACAGCAGTGAGCACTCCCAGTGGTATGCTCTGGGAATGGTTGGTGATGCCGCAAGGGCTTAGTAATGCACCAGCCACATTCAATAGATGTGTTTCACATCTATTGAGACCGGTGCGCGAATTCACACCGAGTTACTTCGATGATGACTTCCACGTCCGTAAGGTTCTTACTCTTATGCGCGAGCATAAGTTGTACGCCAACCTCAAGAAGTGTATATTCGGAGCTAGCGAAATACCACTTCTTGGGTGCATCGTCGGAAAGAACGGCGTACGCCCTGATCCAGAAAAGATCAAGGCGATCACCGACTGGCCAGTGCCAGTCGATGTCAAGGGACTAAGGAAGTTCCTTGGGCTAGCGGCGTACTTGCACAAGTACTCGCGCAATTACGCCAAAATGACAGTACATTTTTCTTGTTTACTCAAGAAAAATGTAAAGTGGAACTGGAACGCTGACTGTCAGCGTTCCTTTGAACGTATCAAGCAAAGCTTGATGCAATCGCCAATACTGGCGATTGCAGATCAAGACAGACCATTTCATGTGGTCTGTGACGCCAGTGATTTTGCAATCGGCTGCGCACTGATGCAATATGATACAGACGGCGCCGAGCGTGTCGTCTGTTATCAATCGCGTCAGCTGCAACCGGCTGAGCGCAATTATCCGGTGCATGACAAGGAACTCCTTGCCATGATGTATGCACTGGCTAAGTTTCGCGTCTATCTCTTAGAAGATAGACCGTTCATTGTATATACAGACCATGCGTTACTACGCACGGCTGTAAATAGTCCACACCTCTCGCAACGAATGGCGAGATGGTTGTCGTTCTTCGCGGAGTACAACTTCTCCGTGGAGTATAAGCCGGGACGACTTAACGTCGTCGCCGATGCTTTCTCACGTCGGCCTGACCTAGAGCCGACTGTGCAATCCGACAGTGATGTGAACACCACTGTCGCCACGCTGAGTACCAGCGTCTTGTCTTCGAGCTTACTCGACGACATTAGAAGGGCGTGCGCACAAGATAATGATCTTGTACGCCTGATGGAGTATCTCAAGGACCCATCCACGCAAGCTAAGAAGCGCTTGCCTGCCATGTATCGATCTTCTCTAGATCGATATACCCAGCGGGACGGCTTACTGTACTACACAGCCGTCAACAACGACACGCCTCGTGTCTTTGTACCGCCACAACGTGATCTCAGGTTACGGATCATGTTTGAATGTCACGATGCACCAATAAGTAGGCATCGAGGGCGTTAGAAGACTTACCTCACGGTCAGTCGCGACTTTTACTGGCCACGCCAGTATAAGCTTGTGCGCAAGTACGTGCGTGCTTGCGAGGTGTGTCAACGAGTGAAGCCTAGTCTTTCACTCCGTGCACCATTGCAGCCTCTACCTGTTCCGGCAGAGTGCTGGGAGTCCGTATCAATGGACTTCGTCTTTGGGTTTCCCAAAGACGCTCACGGGAATAATGGTATTCTCGTGTTTGTAGACAGGTTCAGCAAGATGGTACATCTTGTTGCTGTACCTAAGTCGATCACAGCAGAGGGCTGTGCTCGAGTGTTTATCGATACAATCTTTCGATTGCATGGTCTACCCCGTGAACTTGTGTCCGATAGGGACCCCCGGTTCACGGCTGAGTTTTGGCGTTCCGTGTTCCAAACACTTAAAACACGGCTCACAATGTCTACTTCTGACCATCCAGAAACCGATGGTCAGACTGAACACGCCAATCGCGTCCTCGAAGAGATTCTTCGAGGGTACGTCCACTCGTTTACGAGTTGGAGTGAGTTCTTGTTGATGGTCGAATTCACCATCAACAACTCAGTGCATGCGTCCACGACGCATACACCGTTTTACGTGAATGGCCTTCGCCATCCACGTGTCCCCACCTTAGTAGAGGATGACATTAATTTAAGAGGGGGAGGGACTCGCTCGAGCGAGAACCAATCCGGCTCTTGCTCATCACGCGACGACGTTATGGTCGACGCGAAAGTAACCGAAGTCGTACCATTCGACTTCGGTGAAGAGGAAGAAAGTAAGAGCGATGACGCTCTTACTGACAACGATGCTGAAGATATCAGCATCGTCCGAGGTATCACAAGTGAGAACAGTAATGTTCTCACTGAATTAGTAGCCGATATCTCTGCAGTGCATTCACAATGCACTGCAGCCAAAAGCAACGAGTCAGCTGAGGATTTCCTGCTGACTCGTGAAGCGGTAGTCCGTTTCGTGCAAGACTCCATCGCAGAAGCGGTGGATAAGAAAAAGCGAAACGCAGACAATAATGGAAGGGCAAATGCTCAAACATTTATTAAAGTTAATTTAGTTTTACTGTCAACAGTAAACCTACCTAAACATGTAGTGACTAACGTGGGCAGCAATAAATTGTTGCCCAAGTACATCGGACCGTTTCGTGTATTGCGCCGCCTAGGCAACGCATACACGATCGAGTTGCCACGCAGGATGCGTACGCATCCTACGTTTTACGTGGGACGTCTTCGTCCGTACGTTCAATACGCGGCTTCTTCGAACGACAAAGATAGCCATTACTCTCTAGAATCCCTTTCAGATTCTTGTTGTAGTCGATATCTGGTCGTGTCGAGATGAGATCTTCCCATGATATTGGACGATCTCCTGACGAGCTGTCGCCAGCTCGTTACTTAGAGAATGAAGTCGCCGTTCAATCTTTCACAGTGCGACAGCATTGTCTGCCCGAGACTTCTCATGGTCAAACCCAAGCTGTCGCACGATGTCCTCTAAGCGGCGACGCTTATCCCGTTCGTGATCAACATCACAACAGAGCTCACGAGTTACACGGGCAAACCCGTCTAACTCAGCAGCCAAGTCCGATGAAAGAATCGGACAGGGTTTTTCCTCCACCACCGCATCCGCTGGTGGACTCCCATGGTGGGAAGCGCTTCCTCGTGGAACGCTTACTAAAGCACCGCGAGGTGAAGGGACGTCGGACGAGTTATCTCGTCCGGTGGCGTGGCTATCCGCCTTCGGCGGATAGCTGGGAACCTCGGGCCCAACTGATGGCCGACGTTCCCGGCCTTGTCGAACAGTACGACAAGGGGCACCCGATGGTGAAGGACCATCGGAAAACGAGCGCCCAGCGCGTTCGTAAAGGGATTGCAAAGTAGCAATCCCTTCACGCATCTCAGAAGAGATGCGAGCCCTCCACCAGGGCTCAGTAAGGAGGTACGCCTCCTTAGGCGCTCTTGACGAGGTGCTCAGGCACCCCGGGCATGGGTCGCCCCAAGAGAGGCATAACAGGCCTGCCTCTCTAGATAACCGGTGCAAACGATAGCATGCACCGGAAGTACTTCGTTTCTCAAACTTATTGCGGCTAGCATAAGACCTTTGAAACCAAGCCTCTTTCCCAACGTTTAAAACGTTGATGATAAACGCATTCCAAAATTGGAGGAACGCGTCAGCCTTACGCTTCTTGTATGGGCCATACCATCAAGCTTTAAGGAACACATCGATGTAATTATCGTTCTCAGTGCGAAAGTTCTTCGCACTGGCGTCAAGGCCGTGAAGCTTTGACGCATCAAACAACGGTATGGGGAACCGTTCGTTGGTCTTTCCAGACCAACGATCAAGCAGATGCTTGGATAGCATCCATGGCTTGCGATCAGGAGCAAGACGCAATACGTTGCGGTCTAAAGCCTCCTGCGTGGTGTCAACAGAAGTACCGACACCACGAGCATTAGTGTCAACAGAAGTACCGACACTATAAGCATTGATGTCAGTAGAAGTACTGAGATCACCCTTACGGTCCCCACCCGAGTCACTATCCTTCGACTCGTTTGGCTAGTCGTCTAATTCATCAGACGACCCGAACATTTCACGGTACATTGAATCACCCAATGTATCACGATCCCTCTTCGTAACATTCGACGACGAGGTATCACCCCGGGGAGAGCCCGGGAGTGACACAGGCGGCTTTGTGTCGGATGCGTCATCCGCACTCATCAGAGTAGTCAACGACTAACTCTGGGTCAACATCTTCACGCAGCGAAGCGCTACGTGAGCTTGCAACAGGCGTTGCAGGCTGACGTAGACTTCCAGCAGACACATTAGTGTCTGCTGGCTGAGGCTGTGAAGCCTCAGTAGCGGCTGCACACAGGCGTGCAGCCGAGTTCTTGGCTGCCGTGGCAGCGACGCGCATTCACTTTGTCATAGCGTGAAAATTGTTGGAGCAAAAGAGAACCCAACAAGTGCTCATTTCCCATAATCACTAAACATGACTGTTGGTTGAGGGGGGGGTTGATGTAACGGGGTGAGCCCGTTACATAATATTGACACTTATATGAAGTGTCAATAAAAATACTATTATAACTAATAATATTTTGACAATATTACCTTTTCTTATTATATTGTTCCTAGATCTCCTTGAAGTTGGAGATGCCCTCTCATTGGTTGATATGGGCCATCATATCAACCAACGCGCTGACCAATGACCGATGGACGCGCGCAATGAGTGGAGGGAAAGTTGTCAACATACATAGTTGTAGTTTAATATAGTTGACATAGGTTATAACAGATTAGTTGTATTAAGATAGCTAACTATATTAAATACAGTTCTCTTTTCCCTCTCAACTAAGCGTTTGTTTAGTTGATAAGCTTCCTCTGCTCACGTGTACGTGAGGTTTTGAGGCACCTGCTTTCACTGTAATCAGTGAAAGTAGACTATACTGTAATCAGTATAGTCAGAGGGTGCCCCAATACACGGAGGAAGTGTAAAGATGAAGCCTGAAGACTTGATGTATTATTACGAGAGTGGTGAATTGTATGCCGAAGACGTGGATCAGCATATGGCTGTTTTGCCTGAGATTGTGTCATTCACCGAAGAAGTTACGATTGATGATATTCAAGTGGGCGATCCGGGAGTTCCTTTAACCAAGGACCAAGAAGGTCTACGGCAATTGATTTGGGCGAACCGGCACTTACTCATTGGCAAAGGAAATGCGCTTCCTCCTGCAGCTCGAGGAGCAGTATGTGATATCGATGTTGGTGGGGCACACCCGATCGCACAACGAGTACGACCGGTCGCTCCCAAATTTCGCGAGAAGTTAGCTGACCTAATCAAAGGATTACTATCAGCCCGGATTATCCAGCCGTCGACATCACCATGGGCTTCGCCGATTGTGGTAATTATAAAAAAGAATGGTGTCGACATCCGGTTATGTATTGACTATCGGCGGGTGAATCAACTCACGAGATTGATGGTGTATCCTATGCCGCTAATTAGCGAATTATTGCAAGATATGGATGAAGCTACGTGGTATTGTTCGTTGGATATGGTCAGTGGATTTTGGGTCGTGGAAATGACCGAGCGAGCAAGGATGATTTCTGCTTTTATCACGCCGTCAGGCTTGTTAGAGAGGTTACGAATGCCGTTTGGGCTAAAAAACGCTCCGCAGATTTACCAACGTCTAATTGATAATGCACTGTATGGATACCTTAAGATCGGTACGGATCCAAGTGCAATTGCTACAGGATCATTCGACTCCACCGATATGGTAACGGGGCGCCAAAGCTGATTGATGTATTCACTGAAGGCGAACCAAATACTAGCCAGAAGCCATCTGTGCTCGGCCGAAGGTCATATATTGATGACATACTGATTCCAGCAACATCGTGGGCCATATAATATGATAAGGTAAAGCGATTGCTAGAAGTATGCAGTGAATTGAAGTTGTCGATCAGTCTCGCTAAAGTTTTTGGGGACGACGTAAGGTAGATTTTCTGGGTCATCAAGTCTTACTTGCAGAAATTGAAGCTTATCCAAAGGATTTGGGATCGCTGGTGAATATTCCGCTCCCAAGAACGTTGCGATCGATGCAATTGTTTTTGGGAAGTTTGAATTACTATAGTCGATTTGTCGAAGACTTTGCGATTCATGCGTCAGTGCTACATGAATCACGGGAAGCATATTTCCACGAAATCCGCTGTTCTGATAAGATAAATGCATTGGATTCGAATATCGCAACCAGGTGCGATTCAGATCTAAATCCCGATATTGGGGGCGATCCAGATCCAGAAGGTCGGACCCGATGGGAAAAAGCAATGATCGCATTTACCATGTTGAAAGCCAAGATCGCTAATACCCCGATCCTCAGACATTTCGATTCAGATCGACCTCCAATAATTGTTGTATACGAGAGTAAATGGGCAGTTTCAGCAGCTTTGTTGCAGGAGAATGATGGCACATATTGGCCAGTTACGTTTACAAGCCGAACGCTGAAGCCAAATGAGATCAATTACGAAATGGTCGAGAAGGAGATACTAGCTTTACTTCGGATTTTAGATATATGTTATTGCAGGCTAGTCTTGCGAGAGATTAAAATTTTTACGCGTTTTTCAACGATGGCCTGGTTGGTGCAATCCTCCGGTCTCAATGGCAGGCTAGGTAGGTGGTTCGCATTATTATCGACTTGGACGTTGGAGATCACGAAATGTGAAAAGGACGAAGATGAGATATTCGGTGCCCTGGCTGCAAGTGTAACTCCCCGTAAAGAAGTTGATGAAGTGTTGATCGCGATCGCTCCACGGAAACAGCCAAGGCAGACTTTTAAGTATGCCACCGCCTACGGTGGAAGAAGATGAAAGTCTCTTGGTCGTCAGTTTCGATGGATCGGCACGAACCAAGCGAAAGGGTGGATCATACAGTGCGATAATATGGAAACTTCCTGAGTGGACTATTGTGGCTGCTGCATCGGAATATGCAAAGGACTTAACAGTGAACGAAGTTGAATATAGGGGTTTACTATTAGGTTTTGATCTGTTGGAGAATCAGACTAGGGGACGAGATATCATTTGTGGCGACTCCAACCTAGTGATTCGACAGATGCGGGGTGAAATCGATTGCAAGGATCCTGGACTGCAGTTGTTGCGACAGAAGGCAATGGAGAAGCTTCGATCGTGGCTGATCCATGACTTCTTACATATGAAGCGCGACTGGAACCACGTGCCGATCGACTGGCGAGTACTGCTTTGCAGCAGGAAAAGTGTGATCATCACTTCGGAAGAAGATTGCCAAGATCTTATTACCCTTAATAGACTGGATAAGTTGTTAAGGTCGAAACAGACCAAATCGGTGGATAAGTTGCTGCGATTATCAGATCAACTAGGAGAAGACGTCAACCACCCGAGATTTTGCAAGAGTAATTTGTGCGGCAAATTCGAAGTGACCGTATACGACTAGCTCAAGATGAGGAACGTTGAATCGCCAACCTAAAGATTTTCTGATTGGTGATATAACGAATTTCAGTATGGAAGAAGCGAAGTCATGCACCGAGATCGCAAGTAATTACGAAGTGGATGAAAGTGATCTTCTACTTTTCTTCCCTGCCGGGAGCTGTGAGAAACTCGGAAGATCGTGATGGAATGGCTAGTTTCGTAGTGCAAGAAACGCTACAGCAAGATTTTCTGCATCATTACCATGCCAGTTTGGAAGGAGGTCACCAGGGAATCGGCAGGACGTATCAACGGATCAGATCTCGTTTTCATTGTAGAGGCTTATATCGCAGTGTACAGCGATATGTGAGCGAGTGCACTGACTGTGAGACTGTAAAAGGACGTCCTGTTATTGTCGAAGAGTCGCCGGGGAATTTACAGGCTACTTATACGTTCCGGGTTAATGCGATGGACCAAATTCCATCGCTGCTCAAAATTTTAGAGGCAACACTAAATTGTTGGTCTGGGTCGATCTATTTTCGGGCTACGTGGTTGACAAAGCGAGCAAGTTAAGAAGGCTCAGACGATCGCGGAGAATTACTAGGAGACGTCATTTGACGATTCGGTGCAAGTGAAGCGATACAGCATGATGAGAACCTGGCTTTATGTCAAAAAAATTTCGTGCGTTCAATCGACTTATTAGGCAAAAGCAAAGAGCGACTATGGCGTATCGTCCCCAAGCAAATGGGACTGCTGAAGGTATGGTCCAGACATAAAGCCGAGCGTTAAAATTGTACGTCTCGGACGTCGATCAACAAGATTGGGACGAATATGCTGAGCAGTTGACATTCGCGATAAATACTGCCCAAGATCGAGTTCTTGGGGACACGCCTTTTTACTTGATCCAAGGATGGGATCCTCGATCTCGTTGGAAGCTACGTTGCCACTGGGAAATACTCAGCCACGAGATCTAGAACCTCGCAGATGGCGATATCATGTACAACAACACTACCAGCGAGCCCGAGATGTAGTCAACGAACGACTTAAAATGGCTAATCAGACTCGAGTGGATCAGCATAATGAAGACTTACGACCCCACGAGATCAAGCCTGGTACCCAAGTTTGTTTATACCTAGATCAAGTGAAGGAAGGATATGCTTGGAAATCAGCGCATATATGGCATGGATCTTCTCGAGTGAGTGAAGTGTGTGGTGATCACGCTGTTCTCCTGAAGATCGCTGGCACGCCGTATCGGTTATTCCCGATCGTGCACATATCCAAGCTGAAATGTGTAAAAGTATTTCCCGACCGCCCGAAACAGTTTCGGACGGTGGAAGAAGAAGATCGTTCTGATTTCGACGAGGGACTTTTGCCGGAGGATAGCTAGGAGCGGCAACTTGGAGATAACGAGTTAGAAGTAAAGAATGTTAAGGATATCCGATCCGGAAAAAAACTCGTTTTGGTCGGGTACATCGTCAATTTAAGGTTTACTGGAAGGGTTATACCGATCCATCGTGAATTAATGAGGCGGATCTGAATTGTGGGGCATTGTTGCAGGAATTTGAGCGCGAACAAGTTCGCCATAATCGTTTCGAAGTTATGCAGTCTCATGAAGAGGAAAAAGCTGAAGATTTGTGAATTGGTTATTTCGCTTACGGAGAGTGGAAATGACTGTACAAGATGGCTGTATAGCTGGGGGAACGAGGATATATGTGAATCTGAGTGTCACTCGAAGGTCTGAAAGACCGGATCGCGGCTGAAAAGGCTTAAAAACAAGAAGACAATTTCAAGGACGACCAGAAGAATGAAGCGAAATAGTGAAATTGTATTAAATGCTGAATAAATGAAATCGGATCGCAAACAGCTACTCTAGATCGGATCGCGAGAGGTTAAACTTATCGGCCAGACGAGGGATCAGCCATCCCGGGTGATCTTCAATCGAAATTCGATACTGGTTTCTCTACGGCTCGGCAGAGTGCAACATCGATAGCGCGGTGGCCAAGTTAGGGATAATCATCTTCTCACAATCCAGACCAGGCTACCATGGTCGCACTTTCGCGTATACAGGAAAGTGGAAAAAATAAGGATCCATCAAAATGTCCAGACCGCAATGTCCTTCGATCATCCCTTAAAGAATAACGCAAATAATAGTTTTCCAGCGTGGTCTAGATCTCGATCGACGCTGTTTGAGCTGTTAACAAAATTGTTCCAGCTCTGGATATTCCTTCAAATGTTCACTGGAGATATACAGGAAGTGGGTTGCGTCCCACAAAGCTTGCCGATGTCGTTCTTCATATTCGAGATAAGTCGCTGCCAAATTCTTAAACCAACCGGTCAGAAGTAAAGAGATCGGAGTGATCGGTCGACAAGTGACGTTCCACGGTTCCTGATCATAAAGCGCAGTAACTTGTGCTGGGGCAATTAGTCGTGGGACCCACTCAGAATCAAGAAGAGACTTGAGATTAGTTTGAGGGGTGAAGGGATACCCTTTCGGTCGGGACAAGTGTCGATAAAAAAACTCCACTTCCAATATCGCAACACTGGTTAGACTGACCCGTCGGGCGGACCACGGAGCAACCTGAGTCGACGATCGGGGCTTTCGCTCACGATATCCTGGGATCCATACATCACGTGATTTTTGGAGATCCGGCACATCGGCGTACTGAGCGGGAGTGAGCAACTGGTTTATATCTTCACGAATGTCACTGGAAACGCTAATCTTTCCGTTCGAGTCGCTAGAAGGTTCGCCAAAAAGGTCGACCTTGGCAATCTTGGCCGTAAGGCTAGGAGGCGTATCAGGATTCAATACTGGCGATTTTCTGGATGGTGGGCTACCATTGTGAATTATGATAGAAGACTGAGACGATCCGGTGTTGCCAGAGAGTTTCGTCTCGGTGGTGCGACGCCTCGCGGTTGAACGCGATCCGGAGAGAGCAGCAAGTGTAGCGTCTTCAGGATTAGAAGACCATCCTTCGTACCCAGATTCAATGGAAGGCGAGGGACAAGCTTTGCGTTTCCCTATTGCTTTCGACGGAACATTGGATCGCGTTGTAATAATGGATCGCACCGACTTTACAGATCGCGCCGGAGTACCAGATGGCGCCGAGGTATTAGATCGCGTCAGGGTACCAGATCGCGTTAAGGTACAAGATCGCGTTGGAGAACCAGATCGCTCCGAAGTCGCAGATTAAGTAGAAGTACCAAAGTGCTGCGGGGACGTTTGCAGGGAAAGTCCAAAGCCGGTGAAGACGAAGCACGTTTGCGATTTGGTGACAAGGAATTGGAAGAAGCGGGAAGGCTGGTCGGAGGAGGAAGTAAGCCCGTAGCCAACTTTGCCAAATGCGAACAAAGTAAATCTCGATCCTAGATGACCAGATCGCGCTCCGCCTCTCGATCTGCAACTTCGGTACGAAGATGACCCAAGGCTGCTTCGTTCCGAATTTTCGCACTCAGGAGGCGATCAGCGTGTCTTGTAGGTGCTTCGGGGTTTGCTGGGCCTGAGAATGGCTCTCCGCTATTCCACGATCTCTTTACAATTATCTAGTTGAAAGTACAGTCGATCTTCTATCGGACTCGACGAAAAAAGAATCGACGATCGAAGGGCAGACTCGACGAACGAAGACTCGACGAATGAAGACTCGACGAATGAAGACTCGACGAGCTAGGACTAATTTAGTGAAGACTCATCGGCCAGAGACTCGACAAACGAAAACTAGTTGTGGTCGAATTATGTCATACTATAAGAATATCACATTTGTAACATTCCCTACACCACACACCTTCAAACAGCCTGAGGAAGCGGTTCGACCGTCTTACCTCCGCGTGCGGTGGTGGTGGTGTTGGTTGGCGCCGAACGCTGTACTAACCTTTGCCGGTCGCCTAAGCAAAGTGCACAACGAACATTGAGAAGTAATGCTTCACTTACGACACGCAGAAGATTATCGTGCGCAGTGATCTACGTTTAACAAATTTAAGACTGACTTAAATTTCTTGAAAATTAATAAAATCCAAATTTAACTACTAATTGGTTAAATGTAACGATCGGATACGCGTCTCTTTAGATGCGTATCCTTACGTGCAAGCTTAAAATATATTGAAGCGCGCTAATGACGTCCGTCTGTGACGCCATCATGACGCCTTGTCCCAATTGGGCGTCATTTCGTTGGATGTGAAGTCGTCAATGGATATCACGTTTAATTGGGTGGGTCACATTGATGTGCCTCCCCCAAGGGGGAGGCCTAAGGTACCATGTACCCGTTTAGAATTTCCCGGTAAGGTTTATATACTTTTAACGGACCCGTGTAATTATTGGTTCGTTACATGTTCAATATCAAAAAGCTTGTGCAGGTGAATTCGCACGTTGCCCTTTCAACGCAGGTGGATCCTGTGTAGCTCACCTTGTAAGCAATACAACTTCTTCTCGATCATAAAACAATTTGCTTTGCTCTCATATATCGATACGAGCTCGAATTAAATCTCCGTGCCTGTCCCATTAAGATTCACATGCTTCGCAAGTTTCGTTGAAAGCCCCCTCAAAAATGATACTATAATGATATCTTGATCTTCGTTTGCTTCTTCTATAATTCACCTTTCTGTTTATCATATCAACTATCGTCCAAAGTCTCCATTCCGATAGCAGTATAATTCAATATGGGACATTAAAGAGAGATCAGGACAACATGCTTAATATCACCTCGTAAGCATTTAACATGGCATGCTTGTAGATGGTCAGTCTTCTTCGTTCAGGGAACTGAAGTCCCGATATAAATTTTTAAAAGCCTTTACGCTTGCCTGTGTTTCTCTATAGAGTCTGCCAATATTGACCGGTGTGGTCTTGGTGTTTTTGAGGTTCCTGTAGCACCGCGTAGTCGGTGTCGGTGTGTATATAGGCTCATAGCCTTTACGATATCCGCCATTGAACGCGCTAACAAACAAATTGTTAATTTTACGGTAAATATTGAACTGACTGCAATGTACCTGTACTACACTAATGCCTTTCTCAGACAATCACTCCCATCCATCGAGCATAATAAAACTACTTTTTAGTAGACAAGTTCTAAAATTGAGCTCGCAAATTTTACCGGCGTAAATCTAACATCCCACACAGTATGAAATCCACTCTCCGGTCTTCGAAAATTACTCCTATGCTTATACCAAAATCTTCTTCTTCAGCTTAATTCCTCTATTTCCAAAGTAAGTGAGGTGAGCTGGTGGTAGCTCGCCAGGAGATCACATAGAATAATGGAACGATTTCGCCTCTAAATTTCTGGATTGCAATTAAGATCCGACCACAAGAATCTGCCGGAGATTCTTGAGCGTGACGGCTATCTTTGCCGTTCGAAGAAGTCGCGTACGGAACGTCCAGACGAAGACGTCCCACGTGAAATGTAGGATGCTTACGCATCTTACGTGGCAGCTCAATTGTGTATGCGCTGTCTGAGGGTGCAATACACGAAATAGGCCGATGTATTTAGGCAACAATTTATTTCTGCCCACGTTAGTCACACCACGTTTACGGAGATTTACTGTCAACAGTAATGATAATTCCTTTAAATCGAAATAATATGCGTTTGCCGTTTATAATTGTCTACATTCTATTTTTGCTTGTCCATCGCTTCTGCGATGGAGCCTTGCACGAAACGGACTACTGCCTTACGAGTTAGTGAGTTTTTTCTGCTGACTCGTTTATTTTCGGCTGAAGTGCATTGAGAATGCACTGCAAAGATATCTGTTACTAACTCAGCGAGAACATTGTTGTTCTTCGCTTGTGATACTTCGAATGATTCTGACGTCGTCAGTAATGTCATTAGTAGGAGCGTCATGTTTTTACTTTCTTCTTCTTTACCGAAGTCGTACCATTCGACTTTTGCGTCAACCATAATGTCGCCTCGTGATTAACAAAAGTCAGATTGTTTCTTTCTTAAACGATCCCCCGTACCCCCGTGAATAAACATCATCCTAGACTAAGGTATGGATAGGTGGATGCCGAAGGCCATTCCCCTAGAATGGTGTATGCGTCGTGGTTGCATGCACCGAGTTGTTGATGACGAACACGACCATCGGCAAAACCTCGTTCCCGCAAACGAGTGGACGTATTTTAGAAGAACCTCTTCGAGGACGCGATTGGCGCGTTTAGTTTGACCATCGATTGCGGATGGTCGGAGATAGTAATAGTAAGCTGTACTCCGAGTGTTTGGAACACAAAAAGCCAAAACTCAGCCGTGAATCGGGGGCCCTATCGGACACAAGTTCACGGGGTAGACCATGCAATCGAAAGATTGTATCGCGGAACACCCGAAAACAGCCCTCTGCTGTGATAGACTCAGGTATTGCAACAAGATGTACCATCTTGCTGAACCTGTTTACAAACATACGAATCTTATTATTCGCGTGAGGGTCTTTGAGAATTCCAAAGACGAAGTCCGTTAATATGGACTCCCAGCACTTTGCTGAAACAGGCAAAGGCTACAATGGTGCACGGAGTGAAAGACTAGGCTTCACTCGTTGACATATCTCGCAAGCACGAACAGTTCTTGCGCACGAACGTATACTGGCGTGGCCAGTAAAATTCGCGACTGACCGTGAGATAAGTCTTCTAACGCCCGCGATGCCTACTTATTGGTGCATCTTGACTTTAAATTACGAGCACATATCTACGTTGCAAATTTTCTCCTTGAAGGAGAAAAGCAGATATTATGGAAATTATAAAAAAAATACAGGAGAAAAATAACTTACTAAATTATACAGAAAATACTAGAAATATTCCTACTAGATAAAAAAATATTTGAAGGCGTATACTATACGCATGGCTTGACAAAGATAAGTGTTAAAAGATGGCTCCAAAACAAAATAATAGTCTAACAGAGTATTCATTTGACTTACAATAAATCGCTTTGTGAGTAAGAGCATGTTATTAAAAATCTTCAAGCGATATTATAACTACCAGGTGAACGAGAAGTTCTACGAGAGCCCCTCTTTATAAATTCCTTCTAAAAACTCTTGATCCAGATACGATGGTGTGGCTTACCCGATAACTGCATCTAAGATACAATGTAGACTGAAAACCATTACAGTATGTATGTATGTAAACGCGTTACGCGAGCCGTCTTGCCCCCAAAGTGGCTCAACTTCCGCATGCGTCGAATTATCTCTCATTTATACATTCTCTTTACTCTCGCCATGGTCCATTAAGCGGCGCGCTGAAGGCCATTCAGGCTGCACGATCTTTTGCACACTGGCGAAGGAGGTGCAGGTCTAGGCCAGTCGACGGCGGTGTCTAGTGGTAGGTTTCATGCTTGAATCCCTTGGATGTCTACCTTGTCAACAGGTCCTACCCAGGGAGCGTCTCTTGTTGCTTGCACCGTGGAACAAAGGATTATGCTAGCGTACCTAAGCGGAGATGCCGGGACTTCGGGCGTGGCGGCGTGCATCGTGGACGTTGCGATGCCTTCCTTCCCATGTGAATCTATTAATGGATATCACATTCACGAGGGTGGATCACATTTGTGTATCGCACCCAAGTGACAGGTCAAAAGTAATCATGGATACTTTTAGACCAAACATTAAGTATATTACTCAATGTTTACGTATAACTAGATGCCCTGTTACAGGGAGGGGGTTACCCGAATTGAACCATTACTTTGTAATAAAAGGATACTGTAATTTGACCCTCACGTTTAAACGTTTAATTTCTACATGTTATGAACCAAAATGGGCGATAAAAGATACTTTACCTGGTGCTACAAGACGAAGCGCGAAACAGGCAGCGCAGCGCACCCCTGACATGGCACCGGGGACACTGAATAGTGATCCTCCGGCTACGGCGCCATCTAGCAGGAACAGCCCAACAAGAGAGCATCGCCCGAGCTCGGAAGTTTAATGCATCAGATGGCGTGACCTGCTGACGCTACTGTGATCTCATAGAGATCCATTGGACATTTGGCAGCAAAAACAACATTTGGCTGCACTTAGGTTGTTGCTGTAACTCGACTAGGACGTCCACCACTGGCAAGCGCCAAGCTAATTCGTATTAAAACTTATTGCATTTGCACAACCAGCAAGAAAAGAGTTTTTGTGCTTTTCCACAAACAGCTCAAATCAGATACATTGCGCACGTCCACAATCATGTACATGGCAAAACACCACTGCGTGGTCTCGTACGTTTGCATCGAGGGTAATGGTCAGATGTAGTGTATTAGTTAGTGGACCAAAAATTGGCGCCTTCTTCGGAATCCGAATCCCACATGAACGAATTGGCGCCCCATTTAACACCTTCTTGAGGCGGACAACCACCGTGGCGACTCATGGGGTCAGGAATGCCATCTGGGGTTTGGACGTAAAAGAGAGAAGCATGCAAGCCGAGAGGAGGCAATGCTAGACCAGAAGAGCATTCGTCCATTCCGTCGCGTACGATTTCTTCATCCGAATACCGATCCAATGAGAAAGGAAAGACCGTCTCACCACCAACTTTGGTCTGGTTGTTCAAATATAGGAACAGTGTCACATACCGCTGCGGATGGAAATGCTGAACGTACTCGGGCAGCTTGTAACGCAGCTCCGGGACGTTACCAACACGCGCTTCCCAGGTACGGATCGCCAGCTCGGCGAACTGCGGCCAAACCTGCATCATTTTGAGTAGAACGTGGTTGCGTCCGCGGTTAAACACCATCCAGTCGTACCATTCCGAATTGGTCATGCGTATAATAAAGCCCGGGGTGTAGTCATCAAGGATAAATCCCGTCAGCATGTCTTGGAACTTTACTGTAAACCGGGGATACAAGCTTCCATTAGGACGAGCGTCCGCCGGCACCTTATCTCCTAAAAAGCTCACGCGTTCCTTCGCCCAACGAACCCAGTAAAAAAAGTGTGAAACGGAGTTCGTGTCGTGCTTGGGAAACGTGTAGCGAAGCTCACCAAGACCCAGCTTCTCCTCCCACGTCTTGACAATGCTCGGCAAGTACGATGGTCGCTGATCCGTTTCCATCAAGGCCTCCATTATTTTTTCGGCGCCACGGTCCAAATTCAGACGGATCCACTCGTCATACTTGATATCAAACAGCGCGTTGAATCTGTTGGACGTGTTCATGTATTCATGAAACGCCTCAAGAAGTGCATTCGGAAAAACGATCGGATCATCAGCATTCGGAAACAACGGACCACCCTCCCGAAACTTTTCAGGTACATCGCTCTGGTCCAGGCCACGAAGTTTTTCTGCTGCCCACTTAGTCCACACCACGTAATCCTCAAACTCAAACGAGTCTGCGCCCTTCGGCAAGACCTCGCGTGAGTGAAAGGTATCAAAGTGCTGCCGGTAAAACTCACCAGCAGCGTACCGCACCAATTGCATCCTCTCAACAAAAGAAGGACTTGGAAGTCGACCAACACGGGCCGAGCGCTTTTGAAAGTCACGCGTGAACAAGCTGTCAGGCAAAAAAGCTGTGTGGCTCGTGCGTGACTCTGACACCACTTTAGACGTATTGCCTCCATCCACCTTT
The DNA here is from genome assembly GCA_947646735.1 of Peronospora farinosa. NCBI lineage: Eukaryota > Oomycota > Peronosporomycetes > Peronosporales > Peronosporaceae > Peronospora > Peronospora farinosa. Next base: position 65,321 of record CANTFK010000938.1, on the reverse strand, counting down.
GATCGGTCCAGGGTCAGCGACCCAATTTCAATAACCTTATCAGCTTCTTCCTGGGTGAAAAAGTACTTCACATCAAACACCTTGGGACTAATACCCATAGTCGTCAACGTCACACCGTCCTCCAAGATGTACTTGTATCCCTTCTTGATACCAGGCCACTGCCACAACTGAAAGTCTAACAACACATGAACGATATTGTTCGTATCACGTAACTTCTTCGTATTGCGAACTGGCCAGCCCATTTGACTGTAAAGACGTACGCCGTTCGCCATCAAATCTCGATCTGCACCAAGCCACGCCGCTGCCGTCTCCGCCGCCTGACCCAAACAGTCAAATTGACCATTCCAAGACACGTAGACGCCGTCGTTGGCACCGTTGAGCATGAAAAAAACTCTGTCGTCGGTCATGGGCTGCTCTGCCTCCATTGGCTCCGTAACAGGGAACACTTTACCTTCAAACAACGTCGAGGCGGAGTAGTCGGAGTCATTGCATTTCAACTCACTCACAAGGTGGCGTACCTGGATTGCCACCATGTCCGTCTTGTATTTGTACGGGACATTTTCCGTACTGGAGTCTACGAGTCCTGACTTGGCTCCAAAGATGGACACGAGGTCGTCCAGACTTTGCAGACCGCCGGTACTCAGTGGTACATTTGCGTACTTGGCGTAACCTATAGCGAGCGCCACTACTACACCGGCCGATAGAATCGGCAACAAAAAGCTAGAGCTTTTCTTGGTCGTAGGTTTCTTGGGGCAGGCGGACTTATCGTTGCTCGAAGCGGGTTCATTTTCAGACATTGGTGTACTTGACACTAAAGACGAATCACTCGTTGTACTTATGAGAGGTTCTAGATAAATCGTCAAATGCCTGCCAGCTGACGTACGTCAATTGCGTCTTTCGAGCGATGTGATTGGTCATAAGAATTAATGGATTGTTGGTGAGACAGTGAAAGCGAACCCTACTCCTTGCGATCGACCAGCAGATAATACTGGACGCAAGTAATATGACCGTGAAAGATTGCAGCAAAACCGGAGCTTATCCGTTGAGCTTAACGCTTGATCTGCTCGAGCAAACCCTGTCGGATAAGCTGCTCCACGACTACACGTCGTAGGAAATGCTGCGAATGTGCCGTTAAATTCACTACTCCGCTCTCTGTCATAACCTCGCCGCAATCACGCAATACGCGCACCTCCACGTACAAGTCCTTTGGAGGTTTCAGATCCTGCGACAACAATCGCAAGATCAGCACGAGCATTTAACCAATTGCAATAAACAGCCAATATAGTACCGCCGATAGATCGAGCTCAAAGTCGGTCATGTAATCCGTCAGCAGCTGGTCATACTGATGAAAGAGCTGCACCTCACGCTGGCATAAGCTTTCGAAACAAAAGAGCAATATCTCAGTATGTTGCAATCAAACTTTAGCACTTGGTCGACATGTACGAACTTCTGAGCCAGCGAATCAGGGATAATGGTACCCGTTTCCCACCGCAGTGCTTTAATCTTTTCCATGCGGTGATATCTGCAAGCAGAGTAATCATCTCAGCAATGTTGCACTCATTACAACTGATACTTTCAGTGAAAGAGTTACCTACACATAAGCAATGAGACAACGCTTATTGCGCAATAGACACTGGTGATTCACGACGAGTCCGCAATGCACGGACGCCGGTTGTGTTTCCAAGTTGTCTTGGATTGCCCTGTTCTCAGCAAGTAGCACAATAGTCGCAATAATTAGCGTCCTCGTCAACCTAATAGCTGTAAATCCACGTCGCACGTCATCTTCCTCGCTATCTCCTTATGCAGCAGTCGTGACTCCTCCACCACCTGTCGCACCAGATCTTCCTGCACGATGCCAACCGTCAATCATCATCATCACTAGTAGTTTCATAGAGCAAACAACTATCCTTATAACGTCACATCTCTCTACTTTGCTCACATTAAATGGCGGTAACCAGTCGCTACGCTGCAACTCTCGAAGCAGCTCTTTTCCCATTGCGTTCATTGTGCCAAAAAGCGAACTTAAGAGATGCAATACCTTCATGCGAACCTATCGGAGTGATGTCCACGTCGCTTCAACGTCAGCAATAGCTAGCAGCGAGGACAACAACTTGTAGCCTGAGGTCCTCGTTGAGGCTTTCCACTCTTATCCTTTATGCTCGCACAATCCAAAAAGTAGTTTTGCAGTTTTGCATTTAACACGCCAAAATCACAAGTGTCATCAACGAGAAGGATTTTTTACGGGCTCTATTGAAGCGTGCACATCAGCACTACAGAAGCTAGTGCAATCACGTCTAGCCTCTACGCTGACGGAAAAGGCTGCTGGAGCTTGCAGAGCTGGTTCAAATGGTGCAAGGATCGAGTGAGACGACCTTGGGGACCTCGCCACGACACCCGTTGCTCTGTTAGAGCAAGCTTTGGCTGCATGTTGTAAACATATTCATAGGTATGAGGAGAAGGAAGAACTTTCAACGTAACGGTAATCCGGCTGCAGTCTTCTTGATGTAATCTGGGCGGTGGATGAGTATGCAGTCCTCCCAGGTCGAGGAACCGTAGAAGCGACGGGGACATCTACACGAAAGCCAAGTATGTCTGCTACTTGGAAATGAAAAGACCACAGCACGACTTAATGTCGAGCTGAAAAACTGCCTAATAAGTAAGATAGATGGATATTTGCTAACATCGAAGGAGGAGCGGATGGTCAACAAGAAAGGCGTCGCAAGGAAGGTGATCCCAAGAATGAGCTTCGTTCTGGATACCTTTCTACCAGTTGTCAACTCTGCAGAGCCGACCAGCTTTGCATGTAACATGCGACGAAAACTTGGCTTGAATGTAAATATTTTTATTTAAAGGGTGAGCTACGGTGCGGAAGTTAAAGTTGAACATTATTGGAATCGACGATCAGAGTGTGCTCGTTAAAGTAGTTCTCGCCTAAATCCGATAGAAAGATCTGCATTTTACTAGTAGAAACTCAAGTCAGTACGTGAAAAGCTAGGACAGATAATTTCGGCTGGACGACTACGACGCCGACGACTTTAGCAGCCGAATCAATTCTACGTGCCGAGTCGCTGGGTAGCGGCAGGCACCGCAGCAGCAAAAGCGTGCGAGTCTAAATCCAACAACTCGGCCGCTTTCTGAACGCGAAGCTGCCGTGTCCTTTTCAACGGCGTCGCCCGCTCGAGAGCGGAACGACAAGTTTTTGGCTCTTTTGATGTAAAACCAGTCCATCTTGGTACCACAGGTGTCCGTTGTGGCCTCGCCCATGGGCCATCCAGGCCGAGATGTTGGAGGGACTTTGGGCTGTAAGCAACACTGCTCGAAAAACAAAAATCTCATTTCTACACGTATGTTTGACACGCTTGTGACACCTTTTCACTCATAAGCTCCTTTGTTATTACATGGGGAAGCAAGCACTCGAAAGTTAACATACGTAATATAGCTTATACTTGACAAAGTTCAGTACCAGCTGAAGGCAATCAGACCGGCTACCTGCAATTGACCTTGACAACCGAACGACACGTTTTGGCTCTGACTAGTTTGTTATAGTCGGGCTATTCATTTTCAATTGGCTCTCACGTTTCCTTTTGGATCACTTTCATTGGCGCATAATCAATATCCCTTCCTCTCTCTCTTTCCCAAAGTCTCCCCCACTATTGCATCCAGATAAAAACCCTCAGTCGCTATTTCCGCCATCGTCCACCGTCCACCAAGAGCTTTTTGCCTGCTCCATGGGTCGCAACCTCTTTGACTTTAACATCGCCAATAGCAGCAACTTGTTTCTTAGTGGAAAAGTCGCTACCGACGACCAAGTTGGGTCTGTGAACGCGTCGTTCTCATCCACCGCCAGCTCCTCGACCGAGTCGCTCGCGAATCAAACATCAGCCACTTTTGCCACACAGGCGATAGATATGGACGCGCTAAACCACAGCTTGGCGATGCAACATAGTCGCACAGCCGAACATAGCAGCCGCGGTAACCGCAAGCCCATGACCTTTACCACCACCAGCTCCATCACGGGCACTAATACCACGACAATCGTGGCTGGTGGCCATCAGCCTCATGCCGCCGGTAATGTTTCCAATGGTAATCCATCTGCTGAATGCAAGACCAGAAAGAAATGTTCCGTATGTGGCAAGAACTTTAACCCACTGCGGCGACGACACTACTGTCGAACGTGCACAGCTGTAGTTTGCAGTTCATGCAGTATCTCGAGGAGAGTTGAGAGCACGTTTGAAGGTGCGATTACGGTGCGCATGTGCGTGAGCTGTAAACTGAGCTCCATTGCGTCGCAGGATGATTTCTACGACCGCATCTTTTCTACGAATGGAGGAGCTAATCCTACCGGTACGACAGAGTCACTGCCAAGTGGCAGTGAAGAAGACTTTACGACCGATCGACTAAGTTTTGCGTCGTACTCGTCCGGAACGGGAAACGGATCCAATGCGTATAAGGACGAGTTGTCGATGGGGACAGCTAGTTCGAACATGGTGGACTTGCAGGGGAACACGGACAAGCGTGCAGTTAGTTCATCAAATCCTCCTGTCCGACGTAAATCGAGTACGACTAGTGGCAGTGGCAATGCAGATGCTGCAGCTGGTTTGCAAGGACGTCACGGCTCGTTTATTGGACCGCCGGCGGTCACGGAAAACTGCCCTTGGTGCATGAATGAGGCCTGTGCTCCGCTGCACGAGTACTTTGAAGTGCCTTACCCGTTCTTCTTGGAACTTGCCGACCCGTCTGCCAAGAACCAGTACATTGCAGCCAAGCACCTTGACGATGAGAAAGAACGTCTCCGGTCGGTTCGAGCAATCTGTGGAACATTGAAGGCTGGCACCTCGGCCTTGCAGACTATCATGCAGCTCTGTAACATGGCTGCTATTGCGACTTCCAGTCCGATGGCTCTTGTTGGTTTACTGGATAAACATGTATATGTGCCGTGTGCTGAGTCGGGTCTCGGATCGCTGGACAAGATTGACCGCCAGAAATGTTTGGCAGCTCACGCGTGCCGAAATGGGTCGCCTTTGGTTTGTAGCGATTTGACTCGTGATGTGCGCTTCGCTGCTAATCCATGGCGGCGAGATATGCTTCAAGCGCAGTTTTACGCGGGTATACCACTTACGCTGTCAAATGGCCACACGATTGGAGCCATTGAAGTGTTTGATGTAATTCCGCGGTTTGCTTGCATGGATGTTATTTCACAGATGCAGACGGTTGTTCGTGGCCTTTTGCGCAAGTTTGAGGAAATCTTGGCTAAGAACCCCATATCACGAGAAGAGGGCGCCGATGCGCCGCTGAAGTCGTCGTCTTCGTCAGGACGGCGAGCACCGAAGAATGAAAGCGATGAGGGCAAAAAACGTACACCGCGAGCTCCGGCGCCTAGTGTACCAGTAATGCCGACAATTCCGCCGCCGAAAAAGTCTTCGAAGCCGCAATCACGGGTCGCTGCTGGGTCATCGTTAGGATCTACACCTCAACCGCCGAAACCCACTGCAACGAAGGAAGCACCCCTAGCAGCTTCGGCAGCACCAGTACAGGCAGTAGCGCCCGCAGGAGGTGGTGAGCCTAGTCAGGAAGATATGGAGATGCAGCTCATGCAGTTGCTGTCTCAAACTACTTGCACACAGGAGCAACTGCGGAACCAGCAGGGTCAGATGGTTAGCGCTATCAGCAGCCACTCGAAGCAGATTAACGATTTGGCTAAACAGCTTGAGCGCATGGAATCAACTCTTGCTGCGAAGCTTAGTGGGGACGCAGACGATGACGAGGACTCACTTTCGAATGAGGACGTCGACGCAGCAAATGCGTAGAGGGCTTAGCTCACCTAGTTGGCCAGGTAGTGAATAAATTTCGGCGGCGTCTTAGCAATGCGCTGTTGTGCAAGTAAGGTAGGATCCCGTGCATGCTCGCTTTTAGTTCACGCATTGTCCGTCATGTGTTTACTCCCGTGCACGTGAATGAAAGTTGAGCTTATAATGAGAAACGCAGGAGTTGGTAGTACTACTGTTAGCTCAAGTTCTTTTTATTAAAAGTGTAGCACAGGAAGTCGGGCAACACCCAATCTTGTTGGCGCTGCAGATCTTGCAGATTGTAGGCAATAGCTTGTACCCCACAGGACTCTCGGTTTTTGCGTGCGTATTGCGACAGTTCGTCTCTGTCTTGGGTGGCAATCTTCACGTCTTGACAGGCGCCTTCTTTGGATTGGAGTTATCTATGATGCAGACCGAGTTTGTCGGCCTCGATGCGGTTTCAATTTGTAGGCGCAGAACCAGCAACCCTGTAGAGCCTGACGAAGCTGCCGGACCACGAGGAACAAAGTCTCTTGAGTGGTCTGGCCAACATGGGAACGTAGTCAAGGCATCTGTGCAACAATTGAGTTAGTGGCGAGTGTGGCTGTGAGTTAAAATGGTTTGTAAAAACTCTCCCCGATGTTGTGCTGCGGAAAGTAGAGGGCGTTGATATCGGAAGCTCTCATACATCGCAATGACGGCGCCTAATAAAGACACAAAAAAGGGAATGACTATCTCCTGACACCGCCACCCTTCGTTCACTTTAAAACTTTGGCTCTTACTCTACATCTATGAATTTACGGGGTAAGATATACGAGAAAAATGCACACGACGATGGTAATCGTACATCCAGCAAATTGAATTTGGTGAGATGAAGAATATTTAATCGCTTCACGACCAAATCAATTTTCTACTGATGGATTAGATGTAAAAAGCGGTGGCCGCCAGTTTGACCGTGCAATATGCCAACGCTTTTTAGACAAGTGATTCCAATAAATGTAAGCGCTAGATCGTTAGCGTCGCGTGTGTTGGAGCAGATGTCGAAGTGATTTAGGCTCGGATGTGCCAGTCTTTCAATTTACGGCACGACACAGACTACGCCTTTCTCTGATTCGCTGCAACTTAAATTTCAATCACTCTTTTCCACCAATCACATACTGTGAGCCAACAAGCAGCTCCGACCCAGTCATATATTTGATCTCTTGGGCATCTGCCATGACGACGAATTCGTGCGCCGTGGAGACGGCTCTGGCGCGGAATCTGCTGTCATCGGTGATGGCACTGGTGCTCCCTTGTGACCTGGAGAGTGACAATGCTGAGCTGGAGTCGTTTGTGACACAACAATCGGCTCTGCGTAAGGCTCTAGAACGCCACAACGTCTTTGGCCTCGTGACGGATGGCAAGGCACTGATGAAATGGCAGACCAGGCTGCTGCAGCTTATAGAGGGACCACCTGTTGCTTGTCGCATAGGATGGGAGCTGCTACTGACAACAACGCGTCAGAGTCCGCTGATACGACTTGAATCGCTGGCTGTAAAGCTGCTGGAGCGCGTCGTGAAGCTGCTGAAGCAGCAGCAGTTGATGAAACGAGAGGCTGTGGATACAGAAGAAGCCACTGCTACTGCTGCTTGTGGTGTGGCTCAGTCACTGCTTCTTCATGTGGACAGGTTCAATTCGGACACGCGTCGTGATGTGCTGGAGCTGCTGGGGAAGCTTCTGCAGCCGTTGGTAGCGTTGCTTTCGAGCAAGTGGAAGACCAGCAAGAAGAATTTGATTATTGCACAATTGGAGCTCGTTGAAACACTGTTGTGTGCGTCTCCTAACTCTCTTAGAAGTTATGCTGCGAAGATCGAGTCTGCTTGTGTGGATGCGCTTTTCCCAGCTGCTGATGGGAAGTATACTGATGAGGTCGTAGCTCAGAAGGCAACAGTGTGTCTGGCACTGCTGTCCAATGCGTCGGACAAGCCACAGCAGGTGTGGACGCAGATGGCTCAGAAAGCATTGGAAGCTGCGCATCAGCAGCTTGACTCGTTTGCAGGCAAACGCTCGACCGTACTGTCGACGGACGGTGTGACGGTAAAGAAGATGTGGGTGCAAGGCGGGGCTAGTCAACAATTACCAATTTATCAGCGTGCGGAAGTGACGCTGATTAGGATGACTCGTGCGCTGGGTGCGTTGCGTGAGCTGCTGAGTGCTCGCACTGCAACTCGAAGCCGCGGGCAGATCTCTGAGCGTGAGGCGCAACAGATGCTTCCAGACATGGTGTTATTCGCTCGGCGTGCCATGGGAGTGCGTGCGCACGAAGTGGGCAAGCACACGGGTGTATCTGATGATGGCGTGCGGCTACCGACTAGCGTCGTATACGCTATGATCCCACTTGTTCGTGTGCAAACTCTCCGCGCGGTGAGTGCATTGGTGGAGCGCATTGGAATTTGCGCGTTGCGTCACGCTAGTCAAATTACGCGTGTTTTTTTGCTTGCTTCCGAAAACGTAGGCGATGGCGAGGATCTCCAGGCCTTGGCAGATGCTACAGCAGTGTGTGCACGTCGTTTGGGTGCAAGCACTGTAGAAAATCTTGGTGCGCCTTTGCTAAAGGAGCTGATTACGCGCTGCAAGCGCATTCTCGGTGGAAAGTTTATCTCTACCACTATATCGAACAATATGGCGAAGGCTTCAGCTGCACACCAGGATGACGCAAAGAACGTTGGAAATAAGAGCAAGAAACGGAAACGCCAGGCTGCTGCAGCAGCAACTATTGCAGCTCTAAATGGAGGCAACCTGTCTATAAGCCAAGCTAACTTCGTTTCAATGCGTGACGAAACTGTTATTGCGCTGACCCTCAAGGTAGTTTTGGGTGCCATCGCTGGTTGTGTGAGCGTCTACGGAAGCTTGCTACCTGAAGAGTGTCGTTCTTTGGTTCGTGAACTCGCGCTAGAAGCGATCCAACGCCGACATGTAGTGGGATCAAGTCTCGCTTACGGTGCCGTGGACCCGGTAGCGCTAGTGCTTCTGTCGAATGCGGTGACTGCTGATGCCACAGGCTCACATTCAGCTGATTTGCTTTGTAGTATCCGGTATTGGCAGCGTCGTATCGTAGGATGCGGTGGAGCTTCGTCGGCACTTCAGCTTGTAGCTCTTAATGCTGGCGAGGCAATGCTTCACCCTCGTGCACCTCCACTGACTATTAACTTCCAACAAGATACCAACAATGGCCATATAAATAATGGTCGCTTTGGGGCTAATTTGAAGATTAAACAAGAGTCCACTGTCTTGGGAGATGCCATGGACTGGGACAAAAATGAATGCGACGAAAGTAGTGGTGACGAAGACGCGGAAAATGAGCAGGAAGGCGAGGACGAAACGAAAAAGTCAAAAAAGGCGTTCACCGTTTTTGAGGAAGGAAAAGAGGAGGAAGGAGAGGAGGATAAGGATGACGAGGACTACGACGATGCACGTCTGCAGGCTGCTACAACGGAGGGACCGGTGGAGGCCGTTGCATCCATTGCGATAGAGGAGGATGAAGATGAGGAAGATGATGACGGAGAGAAAGCGAAGCAAGCTGCAGCACGCGCAAAGAGTGAAAATGACGACAAGCAATTGCCAGTTGCTACACGTATGGCGAATAATGACGACGATGACGACTTTCCGGATATTGTCGTAGATGATGATTAGAAGTCGCAATAGGGCATGTTTTTTCTCCGTGATACCGTTTTTCTCCGTAATACCGATGGTTGGCACTGCATCATTGAGGCCATCAACGCATTTTAACATTTTGATTGACTGCACAATGTAAAAAACAAGTTCCTATGCGCTCAGGTGCAGGTAACCATCATTCGCGGGAAGCAGAGGTAAACTCATGGAAGCATCCGTAGCCAGCATATTGTCGTCTTCCTCGTCGTTCGTATCGCACACCATGATATCGTCCTCAGTTCCTGTCTCAATTCTCAGTTTCCCACTTTTTCCTATATTAGCTTTCACGGAAGAGGAATTGTGTTGCGTCAGCATCCCAACGCCGACCGCGATGGAAATTAATGCCAGAGGGTAAAACACCTTGTCCGTAGTAGGAAATGGCTCATCCTCATTTTGGTAGAATATCGCGCCGCCAACAACGCTAAAAGTGATCCAGCAAGCTTGAAAAATAGGAAATACGGTCATAATGTCCCCCAACGTAGTGGCCATGTTGAGGAAGTGCGTCTGAACAAGGATGCACACAAACATGCCGCCCAGAAAAGTGTAGGTCAGGCCGTACTTGAACTGGTTGTCGCCCTTGAGAGTCAGCGCAATCATAATAGCCGAGCATTTGGCCAGCAGCACTGTCATTGCACCTACAATGCCCGAGCAGATAGCGTAATAATACGGAACTCTAGATATTCGAACCGCAGCTACTTCATCTGCATCAGCATCCTCCGCATGGGTCGGATCAATTAACTCTCGCAGCTCCTTACTCATTGCCGGGGGCTCCACGAGCCCGGTAGGGAGTGCCGAAGCTAATGAAGTAACTTGTAGCAGTCTCACTTCCATGTCTAGAAGTCGTTGCTCAAGTCTTTGAACTCGGAGCTCAAATTGCTATCAAAATTAGACCACACAAGGCACGATACGAATTAAAGTGCTGCACTGTAATCAATCCAAAACTCTAAATTAAGACGAACCTGCATGAGTTTCTTCTGACGTTTATTAGACCAATACACCTGGTTCTTTAGCCGATTTGCCATTGAGCCTTTGATGGTGGCCAGCATGCCCACAACACAAACTCCAACACAAGTCATGTACACGACAAATGCTGCAACAAATTGTAAACGTTATCAGCATAAAATCTTCAGCTGCTTTCGTTCTATCCACTTACGCATTCGGACGAATCTCAACTCGAGCTCTGGAAGTGGATACTCGACATTTGGTTCCGCAATATAAGCAATGATTACTACGCCCATAATAACCATCAAAACACCACTTATGTCCGTCTGTACGACAATATGAAAATAGTTATACAGTAACTATTGCTACAAGATTCAAAAATGACGATAGTTATGTCAGTTTTTTTCGTTTTTTCCAATTACCTTGTAGAGTTTCTCTCCATTAAGACACTGAGCAGTGACCACATTGGCCACGAGCGTTGCACCTCCTCCTAGTGCCGCCACAAGGGACTGCGTTGCGAATCCAAAGGCTGTAAAGTCACCCAAGCTTCCTAAAACCACGAGGGCAAACCCCAGCCACCACAAACGACGGCGGATATATGGCTGACGCTTATGTACAGGCTTTGTAAATTCTTTCAGGTGCGAATATTTTTGTATGTTGACGCCCAGATTAGAGACGATAGAGGCTACTACGGCGAGGCCGGCGCCGAAGGCTTCCCACGTCTGCATTGTGTGACTTTGCAATCAGAGTTGTTAAATTGGGTCATTAAGTGGTCTTACTTTGGGTATTTCGTGTACATCACTTCAAGCTCGAAGTCAAGTGAAGGAAGAAGTGCAAACGGAGCGGTATATTCGTGGGTGGTTACATATCGTTCTAGCAAGGCTATAGAGTATTTAGTCAAATTAATGCCTTTAAAATACAGTTCTTCTATCTCCTAAAACTAAGCGTGTCGTTAAGTTGTATAACTTTCTCTGCTTCCTTCAGTGTGCAAGAGCTACGAGTCACGTGCTTCCACTGTGTCAGTACAGTCGGGAGATGCCCCGTTACACCTGTTTGAGCTTAGTGGTCCATTTAACGACCAACGACTCATCCTCGTCCACTGGTTCTATAGCGGATGAGGAACGTCATCACGCGACGCATGATGACTTTTGCCATTTGAGTAATCTTGAATGGCAGGCGATACAGCACATGGATGAAACCGTCGGCGGTCCCGTTATCGGTGCCGTGATGCCCTCTCTGAGTGGAGATGAGTAGTATGCAATCATTGCCAAGTTCATTGTACTTTAACTTGACGAAGTGATGAAAAAGCTCATCTTACTACAGCAGCAAGGTGCTCAACATGATGACCTGCTGAGAGAGCAAGGCGTTGAAAAAGTTGGCTTGTTGAGGCAGAAGGGTTCTTAACAGTCCGAACTGTTGAAACAATAATAAGTAAATGCTGCTGCCGGGCCGACGCATATGCGTGGACCCGAATCCTTAAAGATTGATGTATTCAGTCAAGGTAGTCGAGGATGAATCCTTCTTGAGACGGTTCGTCACACTCAATGATGCTATCGACGCTCGTCGTGTCGAAGACGATGCGATGAAGGTCAAGGTTGTCATGTCGAACGTGATAGGTAGTGCTAAAGCTTGGGCCTTATGAATCAAGATGCATTACCTATACGTTTTCCAACGAACTACGTCTTCAAGGCACGGATCAAACAGACATATTAACTCCTCGCAACAAATTTAGGGCTCGAGCCAAGCTCCTGGATCTGAAGCAGGTAAGACGTGATATACACGCTTACTCCCAGCACGCGCGTTGCCCCGTCCGTTGTATCGTTCTGAATCTAATAAACAAGTACAAGCAGGGAAATGTCTTCATCTAGGGTATTTCAAACATTCCTGTCAAGACCCACCTATTCCGCGTAAAATTGGAGTCGCTTGATCAATTGATTACTGCAGCGTAGCAGCAGTACTTAAGCCAAGAGTTTCATGGGATCCTATCGTCTAGCGAGACGACAAGAGGGCGGAGGTCCAGATCCAATGAACCTCTCCTATGTAGAGAGCGAGTGACCTCTCTCTCCAAGATACAAGCGATTGCAAAAGTACAATCGCTACCAGAAGATGGGCAACTACGCGTGTCACACGACCAGTGTCTCGTCACACTGCGAGTGACGACCGACCGTCTGCCAAGAAGGGCCATAGACGTGGGTGAAAAATCGCAACAACGTGTTGGACCGTAAGAAACGGTCGAAGCCAGTAGGTGGAGAGATCTCATGTGGTGGAGTGGGATTCGCAAGATTGCTGATGCGATCCCAACTCTCCACTGGCGCCCGGACGACCGACTAACGGAGGGGGTACCCCGATTCCGTGTGTATAGCCTTCCTCACCTTGTGTACCCGTCGGTAGGGCGGGTTGCTCTCTTCTCGGTAGACTTGAGTCGATGTTGAACTTAATTGTGTTAGGGATAGGTGGGGGGCGATCGCGTGGAATTCCTCACACGATCGCAGTTGTTCTTGGGGTGCTCTATTTGAGTCGCCCTGATCTCCCTTGAGATCGCCTTGTCCAAAATGTAGATACTTGATCCGCTTGCCTTCTGGCCACTTGAGCCGTCTCGCGATCTTGTATCTGGACTTCTTAGTCCTCTGCGTCCAATCGCAGCTTGAGTTGTTTTGTTGAGAATTCTTGCAATCCCTGGCCAAACAATCCAGGGATATCACTTGCGTAGTATGTAGACTTCCTTGAGACGTCGGGAGGCCAAAGAATCCAGCCCGGAAGAGAAGTCGACACGTGTATTTAGAAGCAAATTGAACTCTGTTAATGTTAACCAATCAAATACCAAAACCTATGATCTTGACTATCTGTAGCTCAGGATCTGTTGCCACGTATCGCCCTTTCGGAAAAATCAGATCTTGTAATGTGGTCCACTCCAATATAGCCGCAATCTGGATCGCTACCTCACTCGGATATAATACCATTTTAGTACCAGATCGCGGTACTAAATAAATAATACCAGATCGCGGTACTAAATAATTAGTACCATATCGCGGTACTAAATAATTAGTACCAGATCGCGGTACTAAATAATTAATATCGGATCGCGATACTAAATAATTAATATCGGATCGTGATACTAATAATTAGTACCTGATCGCGGTACTAAATAATTAATATCGGATCGCGGTACTAATAATTAATATCGGATCGCGATACTAATAATTAGCATCGGATCGCGATCCGCCGGATCACAACTTGTCCTCTTCACCGTTTCTCAGGTCATGTGAGATAGTTCATCTATGTGACATGTCATATCCACCATTCCAGTCCTCCATAGCGACGTGATCCACACCAGACCGTCCTCCACATGCTTGGATGTACCCATCTTCCTCCCTAGCGACCGCGTTCACGCGGATCGCCATCGGAAATACTGTAGATCGCAATAGCGTAGTTCCTAGGCCATATTTGACCCCACATAGAAGTGCAAACTACACCATTCACTGTTTTTCATCCCATTTGACATCATCTTGAAACCTTTCTGCGAGATCGCGACTCATTAATATTGGCCATTTCGGACTTAACCGAAAATATGCGATCACACTTTGCGAAATTCACTCCTTCACTTCGCCACAATCGTCCCCTGCACCGATAGCCCACATACAATGTTGGCCTAACTGTGCACTGTCTCGCTTCACTCTTCTCGTCACTTCGTCCCTATGGCCAGATCTACACCCGAAAACGATCGCCACCCCCAAACTGGTGTGCTCGTCACGCGCGATCCAACGATGAATTCTTCTACCGGATCGCGTATCTTGCTCCCGTCTACCCGGATAATCCTTCCTCCCGTTACGGATCGTCAAAACGCGATCTCGTTGGTTTCTTCATTGTATGACCGCCTGGAAGCCCAGGATACCATCGTGGAAAGCTATCACTCCATGGAAAATGCCTTGCAGGAGCAGGAATTTCGTGGAAATCAGCTGGAGACGGAACTCAACTCGTATCACGAGTTGGTGCCTCGACTGTGCACATTCGTCTTGCGTCGAGATGAAGAGTTGCGTCAACAACTTGATGCCGCTCTCCACATGGCCGAAGGTGACGAAGAACTGAACCAGCTAACGGATCAGTCTCAGGAGATCGCCGATCTGAAGAATGCCTTGTTTCGAGCCAATGCAGAGAAATATCGCCTGCAGAAAAAATTCCGCCGTGAGGCGGCCAATCTTCAGCGAACTCTGGAAGGAAAATTCCGGCAGTAGATCGCGTCCCTCCAACAGCAACTTGACTCCATCCTCGAACAGCGTAATACGGCAGACAGTGCTTTGGCCGCTGAAATTCGACGCATGAAAAGCAGGGCATCCAAGTACAAGAAAGCTCGTTTTCAGGCCCAGCAAGCCGCGAAACAACTGCAAGAGACACTGATCGCGCTCAAGCTTGATCATGATCGCCTCCTGAGTACAAGTATTCGGAACGACGCAGCTTTGGATCGACTTCGTACCGAAGTTGCAGATCGAGAGGCAGAGCGCGATCTGGCCATCCAGGATCGAGATTTACTTCGTTCGCATCTGGCAGAATTGGCTACGGGCTTACTTCCTTCTCCGACTAGCCTTCTCGCGCTTTCCAATCCTTCTTCACCCAATCGTAAACGTGCGTCATCTTCACCGACTCTGGACGTCCCCTGTAAACGTCCCCGCAGCGCTTCCGGTACTTCTGCTCAATCTGCGACCTCGGAGGGATCTGGCATTCCAGCGCGATCTGGTACTCCGGCGCGATCTGATACTTCGACGCGATCTGATACTTCAGCGCGATCTAGTACTTCGGCGCAATCTGGTACTCCGGCGCGATCTGGTACTCCGGCGCGATCTGGTACTCCGGCGCGATCTGGGTCTTCGGCGCGATCTGAAATTCCGGCGCAATCCGGTATTTCGGCACAGTCTAATACTTTGGCGCGATCTGAAATTCCGGTGCAATCCGGTATTTCGGCACAGTCTAATACTTTGGCGCGATCTGGTACTCCGGCACAATCTGGTACTTCAGCGCGATCTGATTTCATCTCCTCAGCATCTAATACAATTTCACTGTTTTCGTTTCATTCTTTTGGTCGTTCTTGCAATTGTCTTCTTGTTTTTTGGGCATTTACAGCCGCGATCTGGTCTTTCAGACTTTCAATCGACACTCAAATTCACATATATCCTAGTTCCCCCAGCTATACAACCATCTTGTACAGCCATTTCCACTCTCCGTAAGCGAAATAACCAATTCACAAATCTTCAGCCTTCTCCTCTTCATGAGACTGCATAACTTCGAAACGATTATGGCGAACTTGTTCGCGCTCAAATTCCTGCAACAATGCCCCACAATTCAGATCCGCCTCATTAATTCACGATGGATCGGTATAACCCTTCCAGTAAACCTTAAATTGACGATGTACCCGACCAAAACGAGTTTTTTTCCGGATCGGATATCCTTAACATTCTTTACTTCTAACTCGTTATCTCCAAGTTGCCGCTCCTAGCTATCCTCCGGCAAAAGTCCCTCGTCGAAATCAGAACGATCTTCTTCTTCCACCGTCCGAAACTGCTTCGGGCGGTCGGGAAATACTTTTACACATTTCAGCTTGGATATGTGCACGATCGGGAATAACCGATACGGCGTGCCAGCGATCTTCAGGAGAACAGCGTGATCACCACACACTTCACTCACTCGAGAAGGTCCATGCCACATATGTGCTAATTTTCGAGCAAATCCTTCCTTCACTCGATCTAGGTATAACCAAACTTGGGTACCAGGCTTGATCTCGTGAGGTTGTAAATCGTCATTATGCTGATCCACTCGAGTCTGATTAGCCATTTTAAGTCACTCGTTGACTACATCTCGGGCTCGCTGATAGTGTTGTTGCACATGATACCGCCATCTGCGAGGTTCGCGATCCCGACGCCTAGTACTCCCTAATGGTAATGTAGCTTCCAACGTAGATCTCGGGTCCCAACCATGAATCAAGAAAAATGGCGTTTCGCCGCGCACCCGATCGTGGGCGGTATTGATTGCGAAAGTTAGACGTTCGGCATACTCATCCCAGCCTTGTTGATTAACGTCAGAGACATACATCTTTAATGCACGAGTCAGAGTTTGCACCATACGTTACGCAGTCCCATTCGCTAGAGGGCGATATGCCATCGTTGCCCTTTGCTTTTGCCCTATAAGTCGATTAAACGCACGAAAAAAATCCGACATAAATCCAGGTTCCCGATCGTGCCGTATCGCTTCACTCGCACCGAATCGTCGAAAGACACACTCCTCGTAATTCTCGGCGATCGTCTGAGCTGTTCTAGATTTGATCGCTTTGGCAACCACATAGCCCGAAAATAGATCGACCCAGACCAATAATTTAGTGTTGCCTTTGAAAGATCTAGGCAGCGATGGAATATGATCCATGGCAATAATTTGGAACGGATAAGTAGCTTGTAAATTTCCCGGAGACTCTCCATTAATAACCGGACGTCCTTTTCCAGTCTCGCAGTCAGTGCATTCGCTCACATATCGTTGTACACTGCGATACAAGCCTCTCCAATGAAAACGAGATCGGATCTGTTGATACGTCCTGCCGATTCCCTGGTGACCTCCTTCCAAACTGGCATGGTAATGATGCAGAAAATCTTGCTGTAGCGTTTCTTGCACTACGAAACTAGCCATTCCATCACGATCTTCCGAGTTTCTCACAGCTCCCGGCAGGGAAGAAAAGTAGAAGATCACTCTCATCCACTTCGTAATTACTTGCGATCTCGGTGCATGACTTCGCTTCTTCCATACTGAAATTCGTTATATCACCAATCAGAAAATCTTTAGGTTAGCGATCCAACATTCCTCATCTTGAGCTTGTCGTATACGTTCACTTCGCATTTGCTGCACAAATTCTTCTTGCAAGATCTCGGGTGGTTGATGTCTTCTCCTAGTTGATCTGGTAATCGCAGCAACTTATCCACCTATTCGGTCTGTTTCGACCTTAACAACTTATCCAGTCTATTAAGAGTACTGAGATCTTGGCGATCTCCTTCCGAAGTGATGACCACACCTTGTTCCTTCTGTAAAGCAGTACTCACCAGTCGATCTGCACTTTGGTTCCAGTCGCGCTTCATATGTAAGAATTCATGGATCGGCCATGATCGAAGCTTCTCCATTTCTTTCTGTCGCAACAACTGCAGTCCAGGAGCCTTGCAATCGATTTCACCCCGCATCTGTCGAATCACTAGGTTGGAGTCGCCACAAATGATAACTCGTCCCCTAGTCTGATTCTCCAACAGATCAAAGCCTAATAGAAAACCCCGATATTCGGCTTCGTTCACTGTTAAGTCCGTTGCATATTCCGATGCAGCAGCCACAATAGTCCACTCAGGAAGTATCCATATTATCGCACTGTATGATCCACCCTTTCGCTTGGTTCGTGCCGATCCATCGAAACTGACGACCAAGAGACTTTCATCTTCTTCCACCGTAGGCGGTGGCATACTTAGAGTTTGCCTTGGCTGTTTCCGGGGAGCGATCTCGATCAACACTTCATCAACTTCTTTACGGGGAGTTACACTTGCAGCCAGGGCACCAAGTATTTCATCTTCGCCCTTTTCACATCTCTTGATCTCCAAAGTCCAGGTCGATAATAGTGCGGCCCACCTACCTAGCCTGCCATTGAGACCGGAGGATTGCACCAACCAGGCCATCGTCGAGAAACGCGTAAGAACTTTAATCTCTCGCGAGACTAGCATGCAATAACATATATCTAAAATCCGAAGTAATGCTAGTATCTCCTTCTCGACCATTCCGTAATTGATCTCATTAGGCTTCAGCGTTCTGCTTGTAAACGTAACTGGCCAATATGTGCCATCATACTCCTGCAACAAAGCTGCTGAAACTGCCCATTTACTCGCATATACGACAATTACCGGAGGCCGATCTGGATCGAAGTGTCTGAGGATCGGGGTATTAGCGATCTTGGCTTTCAACATGGTAAATGCGATCATTGCTTATTCCATCGAGTCCGTCCTTCTGGATCTGGATCGTCCCCAATATCGGGATTTAGATCTGAATCGCACCTGGTTGCGATATTCGAATCCAATGCATTCATCTTATCAGAACAGCGGATTTCGTGGAAATATGCTTCCCGTGATTCATGTAGCACTGACGCATGAATCGCAAAGTCTTCGACAAATCGACTATAGTAATTCAAACTTCCCAAAAACAATTGCATCGATCGCAACGTTCTTGGGAGCGGAATATTCACCAGCGATCCCAAATTCTTTGGATAAGCTTCAATTTCTGCAAGTAAGACTTGATGACCCAGAAAATCTACCTTACGTCGTCCCCAAAACTTTAGCGAGACTGATCAACAATTTCAATTCATTGCATACTTCTAGCAATCGCTTTACCTTATCATATAAGGAGGTCCACGACGTTTCTGGAATCAATATGTCATCAATATATGACCTTCGGCCGAGCACGGATGGCTTCTGGCTAGTATCCGGTTCGCCTTCAGTGAAAACATCCACCAGCTTTGGCAATTCCGTTAACGTATCAGTGGAGTCGAGTGATCCTGTGGTAATTGCATTTGGATCCGTACCGATCTTGAGGTATCCATACAGTGCATTATGAATTAGAATTTGGTAAATCTGCGGAGCGTTTTTTAGCCCAAACGGCATTCGTAACCACTCTAACAAGCCTTAAGGCGTGATAAAAGCAGAAATCATCCTCGCTCGCTCTGTCATTTCCACGACCTAAAATCCACTGACCATATCCAACGAACAATACCACGTAGCTTTATCCATATCTTGCAATAATTCGCTAATCAGCGGCATAGGATACACCATCAATCTCGTGAGTTGATTCACCCGCCGATAGTCAATACATAACCGGATGTCGACACCATTCTTTTTTATGATTACCACAATCGGCGAAGCCCATGGTAATGTCGACGGCTGGATAATCCTGGCTGATAGTAATCCTTTGATTAGGTCAGCTAACTTCTCGCGAAATTTGGGAGCGACCGGTCGTACTCGTTGTGTGATCGGGTGTGCTCCACCAACATCGATATCACATACTGCTCCTCGAGCTGCAGGAGGAAGCGCATTTCCTTTGCCAATGAGTAAGTGTCGGTTCTCCCAAATCAATTGCCGTAGAACTTCCTGGTCCTTGGTTAAAGGAACTCCCGGATCGCCCACTTGGATATCATCAATCGTAACTGCTTCGGTGGATGACACAATCTCAGTCAAGACAGCCATATGTTGATCCACATCTTCGGCATACAATTCACCACTCTCGTGATAATACATCGAGTCTTCAGGCTTCATCTTTACACTTCCTCCGACTAGAATACATTCGTCGTTGATAGTAGTATCACTAGCTTGCTCCTGTTCTCGCAGATCGCAATCCAGATCGGCCAGATCGCGGTCATTAACTACCGGATCGGCCAGATCGCAGTCCTCAATTGTCGGATCGGGGTCATCGCGATCCAGATCGGCCAGATCGCGGTCATTGATTGCCAGATCAGCCAGATCGCGGTCATTAATTGTCGGATCGCGCTCCATACATTTCGGTGTATAGTTATTGTGAGTGTGATTATCTTCACCCCACGGCCCTTTCACGTGATCGACATTTAACATCCCTCTGATCGCATTGATTACCCATGGAGATTGCGCTACTTGCTCGCTTTCATCTTCGATCACCCGATCTTCTACATTGTTGCCACCGATACCTCTTATCGCATCGCATTCATCATTGGATCGTGTCGTGGGTTTCACCGATTCCGTAGTCCTTTCTTCTGCTTCTTCTTTTGAGCGTGTTAAGATCCTCTTCGGCGTAGGGTACGAAGGATGGTCCACTAGCGGTCCGGTATATTCCTCCAGTAGTTCTTCTTCTCGATCCGTTGTCGCTTCGAACGCTAATGTCTGCCATTCGTTATACCGACGCGATCCCACCGAGACATATCCTGGGGACCGAGGTATCAAATCAGCGACCATCCACCAACCTAATGGTGATCCATGACTTAAAGTCACTTCTTGATCGCCGATATTAGTCAGTTGTAAGTACATGATCTGGCCTGGTCCCGTAGTTACTGTAGGTACCCACTTCGGATCGCGCCTCACCCAGATCTTGGCTTTAGGGGGACTAACTCCGATCTTCACTTCGGTCGATTTGCCCACGGGAATCACCACATATTGATCTGGAATTGTGATCGCTTGTATGGTCGCCCGGTAAGGGGGTCTTCGTCCATTCAGAAGTATCCTGACCTCATCAGGCAAACAAAGTGTTCCATCTGCTAAATCCAGGCGTATTCCAGCTGGGACCATAAAATCCATTCCTAGGATCGCGTCTTGACCTACTTGATCTCCTTCCAAGCATCGAAATAATAGACTAGCGATCCATTCAGCGTGATCTTGATTCTTGTACGACCGTCCGTCATGTATGTGTTCTCACCAATCCCAACACATTCTTGCCTCTGACTCTCGTCAATGACACATCCTACCTTACGAGCAAAGGTGGTGTCGACGATTGAGACTTCGGCTCCAGAATCAAACAACATAATCGCCTTTTCATTGTTGATCTTGCCCGTTGCCTTGGCTTGCTTGAACCATTTTCCTGGGGTGTGGTATTTCCAATATCCCCGTGATTCACCTGGTGCTAAGTCGAGCTCCATTTTCGCAGGCGATCGGGCATATTCATCAACTCTTACGACGCTTAATATTGAACGCAGACATTTTGAATCGTCACATGTGTATAATTCGGGTCGATCTGAGTGTTAACGCCCTGATCTGTCGATCTTCTTTCCACAAATGCATAAATGCAGAGCCTAGAACGCTCGGCTCGTACCAGATTCCAACCTGGCGAGCGTCCTAGTTTAACATTTCTTCAGCCTTCGGCGGAAGCATTCCAGCATGCTTGGTTGGGACATACCACTTGCGTATCATGTTGTAGAATTCTTCCATTCGACATTTTCCATGCTCATGGATATCTCCGCAGGCAGCACAGGTGTAAAAACACTTGTCCGACGGATGTCCCTTACGACCACACTTCTGACACGTTAGTCTCTTCCAGCATCCACGATCATCGTGTTTCTTCGACCCACAATGGGTACAAGCCTTCTGATTCACCACGCGATCTGGACCGCGATCTTGATCCAAATGGTCTGATCCCGCGCGTTGATCACTATATTTCTTCACGCGATCTGGTACTGTGGCCACACATAGGTTGCGTCGATCTGTTTCGGCGTCTGATCCACTAATATCCGAGTCGGACTCACTGCTACTGCCTTCCAGACGAATCGCTCTCACAGCACGAGTTGGTTTCGAGGGTGCCGGAGTGGATGCCGACGCAGATCGCTGACGAAATTTGCTCGACCCCATTGCACTCGGATACTGTCTTTCCTCCATGCGTTGATATGTTGGCAGAGTTTCTTCCATATCATCGGCGTCTCCAAGGCGTAGCAACGTCAACTGCTTAGCCAGATCGCGATCGTCAAGTGTACCAATAAAATGTTCCACATGCTCTCGGCGAATTGAGGACGATCCCTCCCGAATGGGAATTTTTGCTCGGATCGCGGCCACATTCATTCGATACAAATATTCCAATGGAGTTTCATCAGATCGCTTCTTCGCATGGTAGTATTGCCTCCCGACCGACATACCATATCCACAATACTGGATCATGAAGGTTTCCAGCAACGACTTCCATGAATTCGGGTGGATCGACTTAACTGGCTATACCAATTTCGTGCCGACCCCGTAAGTAAATCACCAAAAACTAGACATTTTTCATCATCCGGGGCTTGGTCGCGTAAGAACGCCGACTTGGCCTTGTCAACTCAGCTTCTCGCTCGATCTTCATCCTTGTCTCGTCCTGTAAATTCTTTTAGATCTGCGATCGCAGACATTCGAATCCGCTGCGTGACAAGTCCACCATTAGGTACAGCGCCTGCACTTGCGACTTGTGGCCGTCTTAGATCCTCCAGACCAAAATCGTCTGGATCGTATTTTTTGGATCGCGACTGACGCGATCCGGCCTATTCCATATCAACATCCGAAATGCAAAGGCTTCACGTCGGTATCATCATGATCCGATTCAGGCGCCTTCATCTCCACTCGAGATGGCTTCGAATTCTTCTTCTTCTTCGAATTCGGAGTGGTTTTGGATAAATTTCCTTCGTTTTTAACCGTAGGATTTTTATCCAGCGGATCGCGTTTTGCAACGCGATCCGCAGGGGTCCTCGAAAGGACCTGGGGAGGGGGTAGAGGTTTTTCTTCCAGATCAATCTCTTGATCTTCCTCCTTGGTTTTCTTTTCATCTGCGCCCCTCCCAAAACGCTGATGATCCGGGGATCTTTTTTCTTCACACGTCTGCGGTGATCCCTTTGCCGCTGACGCTTCAATCCCAGGTTCAGTCTTGATCTTGACATCTTCTCTCTGGGACTCACGGTGAAATCCCGAGTCACCAGAAGATCCGGGCACGCGCACCATTGTGGTGGAGTGGGATTCGCAAGATTGCTGATGCGATCCCAACTCTCCACTGGCGCCCGGACGACCGACTAACGGAGGGGGTACCCCGATTCCGTGTGTATAGCTTTCCTCACCTTGTGTACCCGTCGGTAGGGCGGGTTGCTCTCTTCTCGGTAGACTTGAGTCGATGTTGAACTTGATTGTGTTAGGGATAGGTGGGGGGCGATCGCGTGGAATTCCTCACACGATCGCAGTTGTTCTTGGGGTGCTCTATTTGAGTCGCCCTGATCTCCCTTGAGATCGCCTTGTCCAAAATGTAGATACTTGATCCGCTTGCCTTCTGGCCACTTGAGCCGTCTCGCGATCTTGTATCTGGACTTCTTAGTCCTCTGCGTCCAATCGCAGCTTGAGTTGTTTTGTTGAGAATTCTTGCAATCCCTGGCCAAACAATCCAGGGATATCACTTGCGTAGTATGTAGACTTCCTTGAGACGTCGGGAGGCCAAAGAATCCAGCCCGGAAGAGAAGTCGACACGTGTATTTAGAAGCAAATTGAACTCTGTTAATGTTAACCAATCAAATACCAAAACCTATGATCTTGACTATCTGTAGCTCAGGATCTGTTGCCACGTATCGCCCTTTCGGAAAAATCAGATCTTGTAATGTGGTCCACTCCAATATAGCCGCAATCTGGATCGCTACCTCACTCGGATATAATACCATTTTAGTACCAGATCGCGGTACTAAATAATTAATATCGGATCGCGATACTAAATAATTAATATCGGATCGTGATACTAATAATTAGTACCTGATCGCGGTACTAAATAATTAATATCGGATCGCGGTACTAATAATTAGTACCTGATCGCGGTACTAAATAATTAATATCGGATCGCGGTACTAATAATTAATATCGGATCGCGATACTAATAATTAGCATCGGATCGCGATCCGCCGGATCACAACTTGTCCTCTTCACCGTTTCTCAGGTCATGTGAGATAGTTCATCTATGTGACATGTCATATCCACCATTCCAGTCCTCCATAGCGACGTGATCCACACCAGACCGTCCTCCACATGCTTGGATGTACCCATCTTCCTCCCTAGCGACCGCGTTCACGCGGATCGCCATCGAAAATACTGGAGATCGCAATAGCGTAGTTCCTAGGCCATATTTGACCCCACATAGAAGTGCAAACTACACCATTCACTGTTTTCCATCCCATTTGACATCATCTTGAAACCTTTCTGCGAGATCGCGACTCATCAATATTGGCCGCGAGATCGCGACTCATTAATATTGGCCATTTCGGACTTAACCGAAAATATGCGATCATTGCGAAATTCACTCCTTCACTTCGCCACACTCCTGATTCAGCAACGTCAAGCGAGTTTGCGGGACTCCTGACAAAGTTTGCTTCCAACTCACAATCACTTCGTGTTGCCGCTCTTAGTGATGAGGGCTCCCTTATTACCTTGAAGATCGAAGTCACAAAGAACATGTCACTTCGCGCTCTTGTTGACTGTGGGGCGTTAGACAATTTTATTTACGCCAATCGCTAGATGATCGTAGGATCAAATATGTGGAGAGCGGGACCCCTTCAGCGAGGATGACGGTTCTTCTGTTTCAAGGCGCACCCGTAATAGCAAAGAGCGTATAGTAAGAGTACGATGATGATATCATTGAACTCAATCAGGATGACAAATTTGATTTCATGTTTTTTAGAACTATAGTGGTTTATAAGGTACGAGTGATGGGTCAGCTGGCATCACGGAACCGTATGGATGCCTGCCGCTTGTTCATCAGATGGCCGTCTGATGAACGTCTTGGAGCGTTCATAAGCGTGTGATGTACTACGAGTGAGTGCGATGGCCTCACTTGTGGCTCAGTCGTTAGTACGACTGAACAAGAACTCAGTGTGGCAGACAGTCACGCTGTGGAGCAAGCTGCCGGCGGCTGTGCACAAGCACAGGCAACGCCGAAGGTCCACCACTCGAATAAGTCGAGTGGACCGGGACATGAATGCTCGCCTAGAGGGCAGCATTCACCGAAGAGTAAACCGGTTGTCCAGAAGCGGCAACACGGTTTTTCTAGAATTGCTGGAGAGTGAAACGTAGAGTATCTTGCTGTGGTTGCGCAGCCACAGCTAGAGGAATTTGAGAGAATATGTACCATCGAGCCTAAGGGAATAAGTTTCTAGAAAACAATCATTGAGGAAACAAGTCCCCAGTGCCCTGAGGGAATAAGTCATCCAGGAAGATATCAAGCCGTAAAACGTCTTAGTTAATTACGGATCAAAGGTAGGCACTGTACGCTTGATCTGTGATGGGCTACACTACACACATAGTTCACACAAATAAACAATTACATATGTAGACAGGCGCTGGGCCCGAATAAATCGCAGCGTGACAATTTATTATTGTTTTTTTATTGGGGCCTAAAGTCCCAATATGGAATGATAAATCAACCTGAAATTGTGTGGTTCTCGAAAGGCGGGAACACTGTCGTATTTATTACGACTACAATCTTCGTAATTAGTACGAAATAAAACCAAAATAGAAATTAAATTTAAATTTACTTAAATACCTAATACTTGGGCTTGAGTCTTCCTCAAGCGCACGTGTAAGCTAGTGACGGTACGTTCTAGCCCCGTTACATGATCTGATTGCGCCTCTGAATTAATTCCGGAGGTAACTCAACGCCCACGCTTTAGCCTAAAAAAGTTGTTGCACGATCTGCGTAGTATCAAAGTCAAACAGATAAGCATACACGTCGCAGAGGATGAGTCAAGACCGACATTCGGTTGGCAATGGTATTTACCGATAATGAACGGTTTCTCAGCAGTTCTTCGATGGCCGAAAGTGTCCATGATGTAAAGACTTGGATTGAGCGGTACGCATCGCATCCTGGAGTCCACTGAAATCAAGCCCTTTGTACAGAATTTTTGCTCGAAATTGAAAATGCGTTCCCTGAATTTGTTCCGTGTGAGCTACCTAAGATTAGAGGTACTCGACACGAGATCGATTTGTTACCAGGCATAATGTTATGTCATGGAGCAGTGGACACTACCTCGGGACAGGTCGTAGCGATCGACAAGTTCTTTGCCGATCGCCTTGCTGCGGCCAAATTTCCCGAAATCGACTTCCCCTTACAAATCTCCGATCTTCTGTGTGCGCAAGCCACATGAGGGTGGTGAATAGTAGTGCATTAAACAAGTTAAAGCTAAAACAATACTGGTGCAACACCAATACCGAGGAAGGACGTTATCATAGATGGTATGTCTAAGAGTACCATATTCTCGTCCATGAATATGATGGATGGATTCTATAATGCTTGAACGGGACATCCCGTACACGGCAGTGAGTACCCCAAGTGTAGTTGTTAGGGATACCGCAAAGGTTAAGTAATGCACCAGCCACATTCAATAGATGTGTTTCGCATATGTTGAGACAGTGCGCGATTTTGCACCAAGCTACTGACGTGAGCTCATTTTAGCCGGGCTATAAATTGTAAACAGACGTGGAAGTCCATCGGCTTCATGTATGTAAAGTGCTTACGCTTAAGCGCGGGCTAAAGCTGTATGGTAACAGCAAGACGTGTATATTCGCAGCTAGCAAAATACCACTTCTTGGGTGCATTGCTGGGAAAAGGCGTACGTCCTGATCCAATAGGATTAAGGAAATTACCGACCAGTACCAGTCGATGTCAAGGGACTAAGGAAGTTCCTTGGCCAAGCGGCGTACTTGCTCAAGTACTCGCGCAACTACGCCAAGATGACAGTACAGCTTTCTTGTTTGTTTAAGAAAAATGTTAAGTATAGTTTTGGAACGACAATTGCCGGCGATTTTTTAAATGTATTAAGCAAAGCTTGATGCGATTACCGGTATTGGTATTCCAATACAGGCCTTTTGATCTATTATGCAAGCGGTTTTGCAATTAGCTATGCACTGATGGAGTACGATACATACGGCGCTGAGCGTGTCGATCGGTTATCAATCGCGTCAGCTGCAAGCGGCTGAGGGTAACTATCCAGTGCGTGACAAGAAATTCCTTGCCACGGAATGTGCACTGGCTAAGTTTCGCGTCTATCTCCAAGTAGATATGCCGTTCGTTGTATACACAGACCATACGTCATTACCCACGGCTTTGAACAGCACACCTCCTGCAACGCATGGCGAGATGATTGTCATTCTTCGCAGAGTATAATCTCTTTTGGAGTTTAAATTGGGAATTCGTCGATGCGCTTTCACTTCGTCCCCATTTCGAGCCACCAGTGCAGTCTGACAATGATATTTATACTACTGTCGCTACGCTGAGTACCAGCGTTTTGTCGTCGATCTTTCTGAGAGATAGAATGACAAGCGCGAGCGATAATGATGTTGTGCGCCTAATGGAATATCTCAAGGACCCATCCAAGCAAGCCAAGTAGCGTTTTCCTGTCATTATCGAATTCTACAGATCAATACACCCAGCGGAACGGCATACTGTATTACACAGACGTATAACGGCGACACGCGTCGTGTCATCGTACCGCTACAACATGATCTTAGGTTACGGATCATGTCTGAATGTCCCGATGCACGAATAAAGGGTCATCGTGGCCGTGAGAAGACTTACCTCACCGCCAGTCGCGACTTTTACTGACCTCGCCAGTATAATCTCGTACGCAAGTGCGTTAGTGCTTGCGAGGTGTGTCAACGAGTGAAGCCTAGCGCTTCACTACGTGCACCATTGCAGCCTCTACCTGTTCCGGCAGAATGCTGATAAATCCGTATCCATGGACTTCTTCCTTGGGTTTCCCATAGACGCTTACGCGAATAATGGTATTCTTGAGTTTGTTGGACAGATTCTTCAAGATGGATCATCTTGCTGCAGTACCTGAGTCTATCACAGCAAAGGCTGTGCATCGTGTGCTCTTCGATACAATCTTCCTGCTTACCCCGTGAATTTGAGTCCGATAGAACCTTCTGTCCACGGCAGAATTGTGGCGTTCCGTGTTCCAATACCTTCGAGCATGAGCTAGCGATTTCTACCTTCGACCATCCGGAAACCGATGGTCAGACAGAACTCGCCAATCGCATCCTCGAAATGTATTCTTCGAAAATACGCCCACTCGTTTGTGGGAGCGAGTTCTTGCTGATGGTCGAGTTCGCCAGCAACAATTCGGTACATGCGTATACGACGCACAAAACGTTCTACGTGAGCGGTCTTCGCCATTTTGGTTGAGAGTGACTCTAATTCAAGAAGGAGGAAATCGCTCGAGCTGGAAAAAGCTGAATCTCGCTCATCACGCGTCGACGTTATCGCCGACGCGAACGTACCAAAGCTGTACTATATCAGCTTCGGCGAGGAAGAAGAAAGTGGGAATATGACAGACGATTTTGAAGACATCAGCTTCGGTTGACGTATCACTTGAAGATATGAAGACAGTCTGACTCTGACTTACTGAATTTTGGCGACTTACATGTAGAACAGAATTCTTGGTTAATATGATCAGGGGATCATGCTTCGAACAATGGGGTAATCACTGGTACATGCCTGCACGCTAGCTAAGTTACACATTCGGCGAGACTGCCACTAGATTACCTTGTCCGACTTCTAATAAGCTAAACAAGTGACGTCTCGCCGGGGCTAAATACCTACCACAGAATTTGTAAACTGGAGCTATGGGCAACGACCATACTAATATAATGTTACCTATCTGTACGGAGCATAAGTAATGCAAATACCGGCGCAGCTAACGCTGCGGAACTAGATCCTCGAACTAAATCAATTAGAGTGGTATTTTGAAACAACGAACACGAAAAACGTCACTTGCATTTATAGCGCTTCCGTAGCTTTATAGGTTCTCATGGATTCTCCCACTCTCCCATTAAGATAATGCAATCTGTTAAGGGTCTACTAAGGTTACCGTTCCATCATTTTAAGAGAAAGCTACATCCAACGGTTTCGGTGGAATTACCAGACTACAACACCAAGACAGCTCAAAGGTATAGTCGTAGATGCGGTTTGTGCCGCATCATAGTAAATTCACAGCAGTTATGTGCAACGACAGTACCGTAGTAATGGCATATCTCTGAAAACACGGACATACTACCATGCTATATTGCATGTAGAGGCCCTGTCGCGTCCCAAGATTACAAAGCCAACTAATGGGTAACCACATTAATATTGCTACTATATAGCATGGTAGTATGTCAATATTAATGTGGTTACCCATTAGTTGGCTTTGTGATCTTGGGACGCGACAGGGCCTCTACATGCAAAAATGATCTGGGTAGCACGAAGAATCCTCTGAAAGTGCATTAGTGCGTCCAAGTCTTGTACATACATCATCAAGAAATGGACACGGGCGGAGGTATTATTCCCTTCAATGGTCTTGTACAAACAAGCATAGTTCTTGCATTGGCATCGGAGCTACCTCCGAAAGTATGGCGAATATCAAGCAGGTGGTTTCGACAGCGCTGATACTGTAGGCCGAGCCTAGAATAAATTGCTATAGTTTTTTTTGCTCCGTCCGAACGCAAAACAACTCTCTAAATTCAGCAAGATAGTTGTAATCATTAGTAGGAAAATGTGTCTACGGAGCAAGGAAGTCAATCAAGCTCTTCTTCGCCGACTTCGGTCGCTTTTAAAAGCAACTCAAATTATAGATGTAGGAAATGGATTCTACCTCCGCCTAGCAATAAACAAGCTTCGTGACACCATCGTCAACCGGAAGCCGGCACTGCACAGCGTTCGTAACGTACAGGGACATCTTCTGGAGTAATCGAATAGTTGAGGGAAATGTTAGAATTAATTGTATACCATGATGAAAGTAGACATTGGGGTTTTAAAATTTAGTTGTGACCTTTGTTTGATATCTTCTTTTGTGTGGAGCTCTATGTCAACCCTATAACCTCATGTTTGTGGCGGATGCACGTCTTAACGAATCGACAATAGTTTTCTTCATCGTATTCTGGAGTGCCAGAGTCAAATGGTATTGAAAATGATACGTAAAATGAGAGAGCATGGGAAAGTAATATATAAGAATGGCAAACAATGGCATACAGTCTGTACCCATACAAACTTTGCGATACATCCTTCTCGACTGAGTGTTTAGGAAAAACGAACATGATTTATTGCTATGGGCTTGAGGCACGCCTATTGATTTGCGCTCACTCGCCACTGATATGCGATCTTAAGCATCTTAAAAGTTACATTAAATTTTTTTACGAAAGTATGTCATTGAATTGTAGAGGCCATAAATTAATTGCATTAATTTGGAGCATACGTCCTTCTCCCCCTTTTTTACATATGAGAAAGTGTAAATAGACGACCGCAGCAATACGGCGCACTTTTCGACGGCGGTCTTCCTCGTTCTTTCTCATGGCGGCTTCGAAATATGAATTCAGCTGCTTTGATCCAATCAGATTCGCTTGTTATGCCATATGCGTATTTGTCGATCGCACTTCAGTCTTGATTGGCACCGTTCGTCAACGGATGAATGCTGCGCCTGACGGTACCAGTGATATCCGTTGAATGGAGACCGACTCCTTTGAATCTTCTGCCTCTGCCTCTGATTCTACTGACGCATACTGAGACGATCCAGTCTAGTATTCTTTGGCGGTCGGCGTGATCGCCTGATCGGCCACATAACGTCTTCCAGTAAGAGGAATTAGTTTTTCGAGCAGCAATCGTTCTGCCCTGATCACTTGATCGTGATCGCATTCTAGCAGTGTTTGCGCGCCAAACGCTCCAGCGATGAGTCCGAATTCCTTCATCACTTCCATTAGACGACGGATCGCTTACAGCTGGTTTGACGTTTCTTTAGGGGCTGATACCGGCCCTTGTAACGATCCAATCAACTTTGGCTTAAAAGTTCTTTGTACTGGGTCGCTTGACAATAACGTCTCAACTCCATTTGGTATAACCAACTTTCCAGCTCTTCCATTTTCGAGTTTCCAGTTTTCGATACTTGATTTGTCGACTTCTTTTCTTGAATGCCGCGATCGGCCGATTTTAAATTCTAAACTTCATGATCGGCTCGTGGCGCCTTCATCTGCAACCGTGAATTCTTCGAATCTTTCTTCTTCGGTTTGCAGGAGTGTTTTTGCATAAAATTCTTACGGTATTGGCCGAAAGATTTTTTTCCGGCGAATCACGTTTTGCAACGTGATTCACAGGAATCCCCGAAGGGACCTGGGGAGGGGTAGAGGTCTTATTCAAGATCGAGTGATCGATCTTCCTCTTTATTTTCTTCTCATCTGTGCCCCTTCCAAAACGCTGATGATCTGGGGATTCTTTTTTCTTCACGTGTCTACGGCGATCCGTCTGCCTCTGACGCTTCAATCCCAGGTTCAATTTTGACCTTTGCATCTTCTCTCAGGGACTACGGTGAAATCCCGAGTCACTAGAAGATCCGGGAACGGGCATCATTGTGAAGAAGCGGGGTTCACAAAATTTCTGATGTGATCCCGACTCTCGACTGGCGCCCAGACAACCAACCATCGGAGGGGTACTCCGTTTCGGTGCACCTTTCCCTCCTCACCTTGTGAACTCGTCGGTATGGCGGATAGCACTCTTCTCGGTGGACTTGAGTCGATGCTAAACTTGACCGTGGTTGAGATTGGTTGGTGGTTCGATCGCGCGGAAATCGTCGCGCGGTCGAAGGGTACTTGTAGGTGCTCTATCCGAGTCACCTTGATCTCTCTTGAGATCGCCTTGTCCAAAAATGTAGATACTTGATCCACCTGATATAATTCATTTTCTGACCACTAGATCCGTCTAGCGATCTTATATCTTGTCTTTTTCTTGTTATACTGCGTTCAATCGCAAGAAAAGTTGTTTATGTTGAGAATTCTTGTAATCCCTGGCCAAACATATCAGGGATATCACTTGTGTCGTAGCGTAGCAGATGCTCTTGAGTCGTCGGGGGCCAAAGTTATCGCACCCGGAAGAAAAGCTTGCGTGTCTCAGAAGTAAAATCGAACTTTGTTTAATGTTAACCAATCACAT
Organism: Peronospora farinosa; assembly: GCA_947646735.1. Lineage (NCBI taxonomy): Eukaryota > Oomycota > Peronosporomycetes > Peronosporales > Peronosporaceae > Peronospora > Peronospora farinosa. Next base: position 33,450 of record CANTFK010000938.1, on the reverse strand, counting down.
ACCAAAACATACGATTCTACCTATCCGTAGTCTAAAATCTATTGCCACGTGTTGCCATTTTAGAGAAATTATATCTCCACAAAAACGCGAGAGCGCCAGCTTCGACCCATTGATGTGATGTGTTAAAATTTGAGAAAACAGAAGCTTCTGAGCTCAGGAAGGCTTCTGGAAAGTTGGCTGTAGGGAATCAGCTAGGGCGGAAGATATAACTAAACCCGAAGGGGCGAGCCACGAAGGGAATTGATTTCTAACAAATTAGCTCAATTTTGTTGGCTTACTCGGCTAATAGTCGTTTTTATATTTCAAGTCAGCTAATAGCCATCTCTAATAATCACTATATCACAGTAGCACGTAGCAGCTTTTTAAAAAACACTTAAAAGAAGTAGTATTCCTTATCCTAAACCTTATTTCTAAACGCGCGTGTGTATATGGATAGATCTAGATATCGATTGGGAGACGTTTCACACCTCTCCCAATATAATAGGAAGTTGGCACAGCGTCTAACTCAGGGACGTGGTGAGCAAGCCCTGGTCAACCTCTTGCATTGTCCTCTTGAGCAATATGTTGCTCAATTGGAGCACTTAGAGCCGTTTGTGCTCAGACAGCGTAGAAAAGCGTCCAAGGCAAACAGCCGAGCCACGGCTGAGTCCATCAGTAAGAATCAGGATGAGCTTTTGCGTGAGTAAGCTCCAAATAAGGCGCTCAACAGAGCTGTTGAGACGCTCTCTGCCCGGTCTACTCAACCGAGGCCCATTCGGATGGACCCTCCGATGTTCGATGGAACTAGCCCTCACACGATTGTTCACTGGCTTTTAGCCGTGGAGTACTGCGGTATGGCGCAGCTCATCGAAGATGACACCAGGATGGTGTCGTATGCCATGTCAAATTTGCGTGGCAAAGCGTCAGAGTGGGCTTACTCTGCGCTAATGGCAAACGCTGATGCGTTTCCATCATGGACGATCTTTAAAACAAAGATTCGCGCCATGTATCAGCCGCCTAACAATGAAGTGTTGCTTCAGGCGCGCTTCTTTGGAGCACGACAGGCGAAACGATCTCTGCAAGAGTATGTGCAGGAGATGCGTTCGCTGTCGGCGTCCATTATTGTGTGGGTCCAATAACGGAAGACATTAAGGTGGCCACGTTCATGAGCGGACTACGGCACGGCCCATCGCGTCAGTCCCTTTTAGAAAAATGCCGATGACGATAGAAGAGGCAATTGGAATTGCCATGGTTGAAGAGCAATCCTACAACATCGCCTCGAAGATAGATTTTTAGAAGCTGTCGGCCGAGAGGTCGGATACCACTCCAATGGAGTTAGGCAATGCAGACGTGGTCTTCTACAAGTGCGACAAGTGCGTTCATATGATGGCTCGCTGCTATACCAAACTTTCTGCTGGTGCTAAGGTATCCAGCAAGAAGACTCCCTATCCGAAAAGAGGTGCGAAAAAACAGCGTGAACGACGCACGGGTTCAGCACCTGGTCGGGAAATATGGGAGCGCAGTAGGGGCGGGATGCACTACTGTCGCGGACTCTGAAGCTACCCCTAAGTTCAGGGTGATCGAACAAATGGGTAGCATAGTCCCTGAGGTTCCGAAAGGTCGGACCTCAACCCTTTTGGTCTATAGTGCTAGAGTACGAGGCTATGACCAAGTGATGACCCTTCTCGTTGATTCGGGTGCATCACAGAACTCTGTGAAATTTGGGGCTTTGAAAAGGAGTCCGGTGAGTTATGAGCCGCTTCGCCAGGATGGCAAGCGAGAAGAGGCGATCGTTCGTTTAGCGAACGGCGCGCTCGCAAAATCGGAGAGAGTTCAAGTTGAACTCGCTTTCAGCTTCAGTGACTTCTCCTGTAAAGAGAAGTTCACAGTGCTAGGTATGGAGAGTAGGACCGTATGACCTCATCCTCGGCATGCATTGGTTGGCTAAACACCAACCATGGATTGAATGGCGTACACGCACCGTCGATAACTTTAAGCAGGACACCGGAAAGGATGTGCTCTTGCAAGAGGCTTGTGAGGCTGATGCTGTGTCCAACACAGTCGAGGGTGCGATGACGGTATGTCAATCTGCACCAGGTACTACCCAGCTCGTGGAGCCTGGAGTAGTTGAAAGTACACTGATAGATAGTCAAATGAAAAAAATTCCTACCCAGCTCGAGGAGACTGGTGTAGTGGATGGGACCATAACAAGTAGTCATGCGTCTAATGGTTCTGTACAGAGCCGAGAGCTTGTAGCAGTTTGATGGTGGGCTGACAGGAAGTAAGCGTCACAAGAACCGGCACAGAGCCATGAACCTGGTGTGGTAGGAAGGAGTGCGTTGGATAATACAGCAACGACACCTTCTTCTAGGTCAATGGTCATGGTGACTCGAAGAACGAGAACAAGACGTATTAAGACGATCAAGGGCACGTCGAAACGAGTGACCCTTGGATCAGTCTCGGTACAAGAGGACGGACCTACGAACGAGTTGTTCGAGGCCGTCGAAGACAAGATGCCGGAGGCATCCTCAGTTGAGGTGCTCCAACTTATCTTGGCATCTGCTGAGGAGATAGTAAATCTCTCGGAGATGACTTGGGATCTGTTCCTGTCCGAACTAGAGGAAGGAAAGATCCATGAGATATTCGCACCAGTTCCAGAAGAGAACGTTGTAAACTGTCGCTCGTCGTCCGCAATGGACGAGAGTGTCTTGGAGACCGACAAGAAGAAACGGTTTGCTGATCAAGGTTGGATGGAATTGAAGGACAGCCCGTTCTATGATGTTCTGTGGAAACACCGTGATGTGTTTCCAGCAGAAGTGCCGAGTCGCCTACCGGCCGATAGGGGCATCAGGCATGAAATTGACCTGGAACCTGGCACCAAGTATTGTGTGACCAGGCAATGGCCGTTGCTGATGGAACAAGTCGATTACATCGAGTAGTTCTTCGACAAGCGAGCCAAGGCGGGACATGTACGTGAGAGCAAGTCGCCTCACTGCAGCCCGACCTTCTGTGTGCGTAAAGCAACAGGTGGATGGCGCGTGGTTCATGCTTATAATAAGCTGAACACGTCCACCATTGCGGTTTAAACGCCGATCCCGCGGAAGTATGTCTTGTTGAATTCCATGGGAAAGTCAACTATCTTTTCCGAGATGGATCTGAAGGATGGCTACTATCAGGTTCTCATGAGAGATACCGATGTAGCCAAAACGGCAGTAAGCACCCCACGCGGTATGATATGGGAGTGGATTGTGATGCCACAAGGGTTGTAAAATGCTCCGGCAACATTCAACCGAGTGGTGGCTCACGTGATGCGTCAGCACCGTGCCTACACGCTTCATAACTTTGACGATGTACTCGTGCATAGTAGGTCGGAGGACGGTAGGAGCGCAATAGAGTCGCACAAGCGTCATTTAGATGCTGTGTTGCAGACTATGTCTGATGCCCAATATACGCCAACGTGCAAAAGTGCGTAATAGGGGTCCCCGAGATACCTGTACTGGGCTGCATCGTAGTGTACGAGCAGACCTAGAAAATGTTAAGACTATCAAGGCATGACTAGTTCCACGAAACGTAAAGGATCTGCGCCAATTCCTTGGGCTCGCTAATTACTTGCATAAGTACAACAAGAATTATGCGGAGCAGACGAAGCCATTGTCTGAACTTTTGAAAAAGGATACAGAGTGGACTTGGTCAAAGGAACAAGAAGATGCGTTCACGTCAGTGAAGCAATCTCTTGTAGAGGCACCGGTCTTGGCATTGCCAGACGCGGATAAGCCCTTTAGCGTCGTCTGCGATGCAAGCAATTTTGCAATCGGCAGCGCGCTCATGCAGAAGGATGACAACGGCGTTGACCGTGTCATATCGTATCAGTATCGGCTTTTAAAAGCTGCAGAGCTGGAATTATTCTGTGCATGACAAGGAGCTACTTTCAATTAAGTATGATTTTGTGAAGTTTCGCGTGCACCTCTTGGGCACCGAGCTTTTTGTGGTTTATACGGATCACGCATCACTGCGGACCGCTATAAATTCACCGCACCTCTCGCCGAAAATGGCGAGATGGCTAACATTCTTCTCTGAGTTTAATTTCAAATTTGAATACAAGCCGAGTAAGTCGAATGTCTTGGTTGACGCGTTATCGCGCAGACCTGACGTCGAGGCAAGACACCAGGAAAGTGTGTCTCGTGCGAAAGCACAAGTTGAGTCGTCAACATTGGCAGCCATGAAGGCCTACCATGTAACGAGCTCAATGGCCTCCGATATAAAGGAGTGTTACAGTCATGACGAACATTGTCGCCTGCTGTTTGATCATTTTGGTGGACGAAAGGTTACCCTTTCGTCGCACTTGTAAGCGAAGATTAATCGCTTTAGTTACAGTGATGGCCTGTTATGGCATCAACTGTCACACTGTGATCCCTTGAGAATCTATGTCCCTCATGACACAGATCTCAAGCTGATGATACTTCACGAGTGCCATGATGCGCCATCTAGTGGGCATCGGGCCGTGTAAAGACATTCTTACGAGTGTCAAAGGAATTTTGGTGGCCCCACCTATATCGGTGGGTGGCCAACTATATTCGCTCTTGTGAAGAGTGTCAGCGCATAAAGCCTGCACCTTTGAACAGTGCGCCACTGAAGCCACTGCCGATTCCAACGGATGTTGGAAGTCAGTCAGTTTAGACTTCATGTTTGGCTTACTGCCTGACCATAAAGGCAGGACGGGGCTCGTCGTCTTTGTAGACAGACTGAGCAAGATGGTGCATTTGGCACCATGTAGCACCAAGATCTCAGGAAAAGAGGCTGCACTCTTGTTTCTGGGTCACGTGTATCAACTACACGGGATGCCCGAGTCCATAGTATCGGACCGGGATCCGCGTTTTACGTCGGGTTTTTGGCGACATGTGTTTGAGCTGCTGGGTAGCAAGCTCCACATGTCAACCGCTGATCATCCCCAAACTGATGGCCAAACAGAACGGGCCAATCGAGTCGTGGCGGATGTGTTGCGTACAATAGCGACTCCCAAAGAATGGAGCAAGCAATTGCCATATGTGGAGTTCGCTATTATTAATAGTGTTCACGACACTACGGGTGAGCCACAGTTTTTCATTAACGGACTGCGTCATCCTCGAACGCCAGTATCGTTTGTACGCAGCCCAAGTCTTAGTGGGTGAGGGCCCCTCACTTCGCTCGGTGCGAATGCCAAAAAGGGCCAAGGTTGCCCTAACAATGCTAGTTTAGCAGTGGTTACGGCACCTATAGGTGTCACAGAGGAGGCACGGCAAGAAATGCCAGTGCTCCTTGACGATGAAACTATAGTGTTATCAACAGCGTCGACCCATGACCGAGCTCCTGGAGGCGTCATAGGCGAGCTGGATGTAAAAGCGTGAGAGAAGCTCAGCGCTTTGTGGATGAGCAAGTAGCCATCACACGTAAAGTCCGTGACGCGATGGCAAGCGCACAGGACAAGCAGAAACAATATGCAGACCAGCATGGTCGCAAAAACAATGAACACTTTAGTGTTGGGGACAAAGTGCTATTAAGTACTGCTACCCTACCTAAACATGCAATCTCTGTACTACCTTGTGGTACTACTAAGCTATTGCCCTAATTCATTGGGCCCTTTACAAGGGTTGAAGAAGTTGGAGACCTAAATTATAGGCTCACTCTCCCACCGTATATGAAGACGCACCCCGTGTTTTACGTGGGTCGCCTGAAACGATATGTTGATCTACAAGAGATCACATATCCACATCGGTCCAACGAGACCGATGGTGACGGCGACTGTGAGTCGAGTGTCGCGGCCGATCAGGCGACGAGGAAGCCGAGAGGCTCCCCGTATACGAACGAGGCGATAGAGGACTCGGCGATCGAGGAGGACTCCGCGCTTGACGCGGATCTCTCATTACCAGTCGCTCTAAGATGTCCCAGCGGATCTTCAGGTGGCCATACCCCCGACGGTCCCTCGTCCTCACATCGCGAAGATCCAAAGTCAGTCGCGAGACTTGACTCTCGAGATCTACCACCTGTCTGTTCAGCGCAGCGGACACAGTCTGCGACTGAACAGCAGCAGGGTAAGAAGCCGCGAGTAGGTGGGCGTAATCGCCACTCCTATCGAGCGCCACCTGTGTTGGTGGACACGGAAGGGAACACGCGCTTCCTTGTTGGAAGGCTGTTGACCCACCGGTTTGTGAAGCGAAAGCTTCAAGACCTGGTCCAGTGGAAGTGTTACCCAACAAGCTTTGACTCGTGGGAGCCTGGACGCTTTGCGCGTCGACGTGCTTGGGCTGGTGGGTGCTTATGTGAATCAGCACCAGCTGGCGTCTTTCTGCTAGGTCCGGACGGACTACCAGAAGAAGCGTGGCGAGAATCTATTGGGGGTCGCTTGCCACCCAAGATATCATGCGCACGCTTCATGGCGAAGCTTATTCGTTGCGACCGTTGTTTCGTTGCATCTACATGCAAGGTAAAATGGCGCCGAAGTTCAGATTCATATTCGTCGGCTGTTTCGTTAGAACGCAGCACGACTGGAATTGGGAAAACACGACCAAGTGCTTGCCCTGCTTTTTCCACAAAGGAAAGACGCTATAGAATCTATGAGCGTCAATAGTTGCACGCTGCAAAAGTGCTGCACTAGACCCATCCGAGTGGTGGCTTGCCACCATTGCCACCTCCATCCACTCAGATGGAGGTGGCATTGGTGGCAAGCCACCACTCACGTAGCCGCCCTCGCGACGGCGGGCTAATGAGGTCGAAGGTGTACTCGATGGAGCTTTAAGCTCACACTCACCTGAGTCTGACTCTCCATCATGGATTGTCAAGACATCAGCTTGAGAAGTCACATCTGACTCAGTCGCGACTACTTCTTTCGAAGTAGCGTGCTCAGTCTTAGTCGCTGCGCTCGTAGGCGCAGACGACGGGGCTTTACCTTCGCTTGTAGGAAACATAGATGTTTCCTCAAGGACGGGTGCCTCGAACGATGGGGACATATGTCCCATCAATGCGCTTTGCTCATCTCCACTTTGGGGTAATGGCAATGGCGTAGTCTCATTGTAATCTACAATGAGAGATGGATCTTCATCCACATTATCGTGAAATGGAAGATCCACCCAGTGCCTGAAGCACTTTGCGACGGCTGCAAATCATCGCGGTTCGTGCGCTTAGTGCTGAACTGCATGGGCGCCATTGCAGGTGACCCATCAGCCTTACCACGTTTCTGTGGCAGGGAATTGAGTAAACTAAGCGGCGCGTTTTACAACGGCTCGCAAGTCTCTCTGTCTCCTAGGCGATGTTTACAAAATATAAAAATCGTTTTAAAAGGTAGGATGGTGTAACGGGCATCTAGTTATACGTAAACATTAAGTAATATACTTGATGTATTGTCTAAATTAACCAAGATTACTTTTGGCCTGTCGCTTGGGTACGATACACAAACGTGATCCACCCTCGTGAATGTGATATCCATTTATGGATTCACATGGGAAGGGATGACGCTAGTTGAAGCTAGGCATCGCGACGTCTCAGAAGGACGTCAGTTGCGATCTTAAATCTAGATTTAAGATCATGCGACAGGATACGCTTCTAAAGAGTCGCGTATCCGATCTATATATATACATACATATATAGCCAATCAGTATTAAAGTATATATTTAGTTATAAAATTAATTAAATATAGCTCAGTCTTTAATTTACTTAAACAAACGCACCACGCACGAGAAGCTGAAAAGCTTTTACGTGACGTCGGTGCCTTCTTGTCTTAAAAGTTCGTTGCACTCTCGCTTAAGCGAGAGGCAACTGGTGATACGACTGCTTAAGCAGTCGACCAACCGCATATCCACCCTCGCACGCGAAGGTAAGACGTTCTAACCGCTTCCTTGCTTGTGCTGAAGGTGTGCGCTAAGTAGTACGAGGCATCTTCGTAGAAGTGCCCGTCTACGTGCTCCCTGCTTGATATTTTTTAGGAAGTTCTCGAAACTGCGTATAGAGCCCTCCGCGACCTTTAACTTGACATTCGCAACGCACCCGCCATCAAATTACCCTCGACATGTAGTATGAATAGGTTTTCTCTTTCGAAATACTAGAAAATAATTATTATATAAAGTTGTACTGCCCTGGCGGATTATAAGTTATAACTCTGCGAATATAAAAAGACCTTAGTGGAAATGAAAGTATATAGCGTAACGGAGGCTATACCTGTTTGCAGGACAGAACAACATCGACTACATATTCCGTGTCATTTAGGGACTTAAAATATCGAGAAGCAGTGGCTGGTTCCCTGCCATCGGCAAATTGTCGTTCTCGTCTTTCAAGCCGATGCCTTTCCGAATTTTTTTTCAATGTTGAAGCTTCAGCTAATATGTAGCTAAAGATTATCAGTTCAATAGGTGTCGAGAAGAACGTGGAATAAGGCTTTTGCATTTCTTAACAAACACTTAAATCTCGCTTCGCGTAGGCTTTTGTGCACGACTTTTTCTTTATAGGATCTGCGCGCTCACGCTTTTAGAAATCAGGGCTCAGAGATACTAAAGACTTGCTTCTCTTACAAGCCATTAAGGCTGATGTGACTAGCTCCTAACACAATTTACAAACTTTCACTTTCCAATGAGACCGCTTAAGGGTTTTGTCTCCTTGCGAGCTGTATCTCCTCTGTAAAACATGTCACTTACCACGCTGGTAGGAGCACGGAAGCGAAGTATTCGGTGGCCCGCTTCGGATTGGCTGTTTTGTGAAAAATTGAGGCTTTTAGCCTTGATACTCGATTTGCCATAGTCTGGCAAGAAAGTGCTGCTAATCTGTCGCGTTCTACACTGGGTGGACATGTACGTATTGGTTCACTTGTGCTACTATTTACGCGCTCAAGAAACAGCGCAAATCTCTTAAAGTATCTTCTACTTCTGTGAGACATCCTGGAGCAGGTACAACTATTTTTATATAACGCTTTAGTGCTGAAGGACCCCAAGGCACAAAAGGGTACTCGAGGGGCGACGCAGCTATATGGGACGGGAGGAATGCACAAGTATAGTTGGTTTCATCGACGTCACAGGTTTGAGCCAATTCCGCAGTAAACACCTAACGGTTGTAACATCATACCGAAAATACATTACGGTTGAAGTTCTATATTGCATATTATGCAATCTTTATACTTTTCCTTTTTAATAAGGGGTGTTGTAGATAGTGATGTTATAAGGTATCACTTATACCTTATACTATCGGTATTAATTTCATCATTGATACAGTAGTCATAAGTACAACATAAACTGATGATTGGATGATTTCATATCCAAATGCAAGTAATGGCATGTTATTGATTTTATAATTGTAATTAAACTAGTGTAGGGTACTAAGAGTAGGATTATTTACAAAATCTTAAAGCATAAATAGAATCAGTTCTCGGTTTGAGTTAAATATCTTAAGTCTCTCAAAGACTTGTTCTCTTGTGTAACGGGGTGAGTCCGTTACATAATATTGACACTTTTGTGAAGTGTCGATAAAATATGATTATAACTAATAATATATGACGTATTGTAAAATGTTATAATATTGTCCTCGAATCTCCTTGAAGATGGAGATGCCCTCTTATTGGTTGATATATGTCGTTATATCAATTATATCAACTAAGGCGCTGACCAATGATTGATAAACGCTTGCAATGAAGGGATGGCACAAAGGTAGCATACATGTTTTTACTTTAATATAGTTCAGACAAGGTTATTAATGACTTAGTTTTTATAAGATAGCTTAACTTTATTAATGCAGTTCTCTTTTCCTTCTCAACCAAACACTTATTTGTTTAATAAGCTTCCTCTGGTCTCTTGTGTAAGAGAGGTTTTAAATGCACCTACATTCACTGTCATCAGTGAAAGTATACAATACTGTTATCATTTAGCCGAAGAGGGCCCATTACATCTTGTGCACTTCGTGCATTGGATATCTGAGCCTTTAAGCTTCTAGCCATGGTAATCCTAGGATGACATCAAATTTGTCATCCAGGTCAAGTACGATGAAACATCATCGTACTATTACTACACATTCTTTACTATCACGGGTTACCCTTGGAAAAGGCGCACGTCATCCTCGTTGAAGGGGTCTCGCGCACAACATATTTGAGCCTACGATCATCTTTCGATCGAACAATTTCAATCGACTACCCACAATCAACTCACCACGTCTAAGATTTCTTAGCTAAAGGGTAGTAAAGATCCGAAGGATTCTATAAAATTGATGATTTACTACGTGCACTAAGTGCCGCCTTTGTATCTTCAAGGACTGTCTCATCGACAAGCGAGGATGAATTCAGATCGAATGACCACCATATCGGATAGATCACCAGCCTCCAAGGCTTGATAAAATTCATCCACAGACATTTCGTCTAGCTCTAAGAGAGCATTTAATGATGGGAGGGCCTCAAGGTCAACCTCACCATCTACATCACCTGTCACTCCGTTGACCAGGGTGCACAACTGGTCATTGACATTACTATGCGATAAAACAGACGCTTTGCGCCTCGCAGCCGCCATCTGGCGACGCTGCCGTCTCATTGACGAGACCGTACTCTTTAAAGTACTTGGGTTACCATCATCTTCAAGGTCAACAGATCCCTTGACATTAACCTGCCCTATGCGAGAGCCGATGTCATTATCGACATCCAGTGAATCACTAGTACCAGTGACCTTACTAACAAGGTCATCGACCTTCACTTGCTCTATACGAGAGCCGATGTCATTACCAACATCCAGTGTCTCGATATTACTATGAGTTTCACTCAACGGGGTACGTGCCGCTCCAATAGGTGTCATTGAGCTCTGCTCGATACTATTATTGTTGACATTGGAGTTTATCATCTCCGACACTCCAATGTCCAGCACACTAACTGACTCAGTTAATGGCTCGCGACAATAGCACTTCTTTCTCCTAGCGAAGGTGGGTTCATGAATCTCCAAAGCTTCGCTAGGAACATTGCGCGTTGCGCCTAAAGTTTTGGATCTCCAATCGATCCACGGCTCATGGCGTTCCAGCCAGGCCATACCGAGAATGAGATCATATCTCGAGTCCAAATCTAGGACAAGACAGCGTTCAACGCTATTATAGTATAAGAACTTCACACCTAAGTTCAACGGAACTTCAGGAACGGTGACACGTACACCTGTTGTGAGACGAAAGGTTATACAGTCGCCCTCTTGCGCTTCTAGCGCCTCAGCATGCCGCTGAATCCCTTTAAGGGAACGACGTCGGACATAATTACCCGAAGCCCTTGAATCAATTCAAATTGACCATGGTTTCTCAAAACCATTAACGGTTGCCGACACAATCAACAAGCCTGGTTTGTAACCCTGTTCCATGGAAGCATCCACAGAACCACCTGAGGCTAAGCCCTGTTTACCTTTACCTCCTAGAGGTTCAACATAACCTAGTTCTTTCCCAGTAGGGCACCCCGCGCCTATTGGGAGCTGACGTTTTCCCCTGCCGTGCTCGCCTTTTGGATAGGAGCAGGGTTTCGGCTCTGCCGATTTGAACGTTGCTTTCGCAACGGATAGCTAGGGCAGAGATGCCTAGTGTTTCCGCACATGTAACATCTATGGATGTTACCTGGCTGCTCAGCAGCTTGAAGCTCAGCTTCTTCAGCATGGCTGAGGTCCATGGGTTCCACCCTGTTAGAGGCATTTGAATTATACCATGGCAGACCATAGGGAGCAGATTTGAAATTGAACTCAGCGTTAAACGCTATGCTCACTGCCTCTTCGAAAGTCGAAGGCTGGACACGGAAAACTTCCGTCCTGGCGACCCCAGTGCGAAGTCCTTCCATAAAAATGGTTACTAGGACTTTTGCTGCCAGTGGTTCCTGCTGCATAGCAGCAATGAAAGTTCTCAACTCTTGGACATAGTCCGCCAATTCTTTCTTACCCTGTCGGGCAGCTAGGAAGCGTGAGCGCACACGATAAGCCTGATTAGGAGGTGCAAAAAAAACACGCAAGTTAATGGGTTTTAAGCACTTCTTATGTGGGAAATGCAGCATTTACAGAGACATCGCTAGTTAGAGCCCACTCTCTATCTCTTCCACCAAGCTTCGAAATGGCCAAGCCGACTCGTTGCTTATATGGCATAAGCGTGGAGGCATCCATTGCCATTTCAACTTCTCGGATCCAGAGGAGAAGATTTTATCCCTTCTTCCCCTCAAAGGTCTTTACGTTTAAAACAAGTGGGCGAGCCTTTGGCTCTGCATCGGGCACAGGTACCGGAATGTACTGTGTAGGCTCAGCTGACGCTGCCTGGTCGTGGACCTGAACGAGTAGCGCTGTCTCGTAACGCATAAAGTCTTAAGGCAAGCATTTAAACCTCCGGGCCTTGGGCCAAAAGGACCTCGATTTGGTCGAGCCCAACGAGCGCAGATAATCTATCTAGTGCGAGTCGTTGCGCCTCAGAGAGGTAAATTTTGACTTTCCACCCTCACAGAGGGTCAGTCTAAAAAGACTCAGGTGTAGGATTGACTACAAGTGCTACCAAGTGTAGCGGAGCTGCACAGCTCTTTAGCCAGAGGAAGACTTTCGGCTGGAAGCCTCTTAGTTCTAGAGAACTAATAGAGTGAAGGCTAAAAGCCACTTAGTTCTAAGGAACTAATTAAACGACTGAAAGTCACCCTGTTCTAAGGAACTAGGAAAGAGACTTTTAGTCAGCAATCAATAAGCTTAAGATTCAGAGAATCAACGCACAGAGTGCAAGAACAAGCTAGAAGCTTAGAGGTTCAGAGAACCAGCGCACGAAGTGCACAAGAGAACAAGTCGGAACGACTTGCGATCTTAAACTCAAAAGAAGAACTGATTTATTGATGCATTAAGATTTTATGAATAGTCCTACTCTAAGTACACTACACTAGATTAATTACTATAATAGTAATTATTATATGAAGACTTTGCTATTGGACGACATATCGTCTAAACATCTGTGTATGATGTACTTAGTACAGCGTTATCGATCATCGAATCCTAATCGATAAGATACGGTATTACCGAATACCGTATCTTTAACGCTTATACTTAATACCTCTCTAAAGAGAAGTATCATAATGCATTATATGCAATAAAAGAAAATTCAATGGTAAACTTTCGGAATGATGTTACAACCGTCGTGTAACCCCGTTACAATTTGTCACAGTTGCCCCTCTGTAAGGCAATATTTTTTAGTTATGAGCTTAGCTACGGCTGAGAAATATTATAAACACTTCTCATGGGAGTTTATCGCACGTATTAAACTCACTAAGAAGGGACTGTTGGAACCCATCGATGCGACGAAGCCCCCAAGTGAAGATGACGCTAGCACGTCAACATGGAAAATCATTGATATGAAGGTTTTTTCAATAGTGTGTACTAAGATTAATACAAGTCTTTAGTCCATGCTTTGGAATGCAGGGACGACGGCGGAAGCCTGGGGGATTTTAAGAAGTTTTTTTCTTCGAAGAAGCATACATTAACGGGTACAGATGCGTCGAAAGCTGCACGAGTTAAAAATGAAGACGAGAAAAAATGTAATGGATCATTTTTTTAAAGTTTGATGAGCTATGTCAATGCAATTCATCAGGATATATTTTTATGGGATGAGCCACTCGTGATTCTATTTAATCTTGTCTGATGGATATGATCAGTTCGTCAAGATTATCGAGAATATTAGGGAAACTGATCTGTTTCAAGCCAAGGAGATGCTTCGTCGTAAATACAAAGGCATTGCGCAAAAGGAGGATAGGAGAATTGCGTTGAAGGCCTAAAGAAGCTTCAAGAATAAGAGTTCTTGGCCGGAAAAATCATGTCTCAGGGACGTGTTTTTTATTCGGAAAACGTGGACACAAGAAGCAAGAGTGCTAGAAAAAAAGTTTAGAACAAGCGTTCACTGTGGGTGAACATGGCTCTTTAGGTTAATTAATAGACAGTGGTGCGAGTATTCATGTGTGCCCATTCTATGATGGGTTTGTGGAGATTCGACCGCCAAATAGGTCTGTGAGCATTTTGATTGAGGATTGAAAAAAAACAGTGCTGGCTGCTGGAGTTGCAACAATATGTGTCTTTAAACAGCACAAGAAGCTAATTCCGATCGAAGCTGTATTGTTCGCTCCTAATTTAAATCTTAGACTGTTTTCAATTCCCGCATTGTCTGCAAAAGACTTACGCGTATAATTTCGAGACAGAACGTGTGAGATCAGGAATGATCAAAAAGTGGTGATTAAAGTTATCTAAAGGAAAAAAATTTGTACATTAGATTTAGCAAGCACGAGTGAAGAGGTTGACGGTGGAGCCAACCCTGCGAGTCTAGGTGTGTGGCATGCGTGATTAGGACATCTGCCTATAAAAAGATGCCTGGACTCAGGGAGAAGATGAAGATTAAGATTGGGTCGCCCAAGGTTCAGAAGGATCATGTCGATTACTACATTTTCACGGTAAAAGACCCCGAGCTAGCGGACAAGTTGTCTATGTTGCGTCTGGCGGATGTAGAAGAATTGGAGGAAGTATTGAAAGCATGTCAGCGGACGAAGGCACGACGAGGGAAGATGTTGTTTGGATCAAACAGTTTCGTCAGAAGGTACCGAAACTACCAGAGAGGCCGAGAGATATGAATCGCCGCTCCATACATGCAGTACGGACGCCCCTGGAAGACTCGAGCTCTGAAGATTCCAGCCCAGACTCTTCGGAGAACGAAGGAGATCTAAGACGAGTCTACCTTATGGAGAAAGAAGCAGGAAGGGACCCAAGTGTGAGGTTCTCAAAGAATCTAACGACTAGGGACGTCGACCAACATCTACATAAAGGAGACCAAGGACCCGGTCCTTCGTCAGTGGTTCTAAACACGAGATGTGCATATTGCGGGTCCAAGAAACATGGAGATCTGAATTGCTGGAAAAGATTGACCTGGACCGCTGTGGAAGGAAGGGTCACCCATCAGATCGCTGCGTGTTTGTATGCCGGGGTTGTGGAGAGATTCACGAGATTGGGAAGTGCCAGATGGAGGAGTTCTACAATTTGTTCCGTCAATGTTACAACCCAGCCAAGCATGCAGGGATGTTCCCGGAGAAACTCGAGAAGATGGCAAATTAGGACGCTCGCCAGGTTGAAATCTGGTACGAGCAGAGCGTTCTAATTGTTGTACCTTTTCATATGTGGAGAAACAGCCCAAGGAGGAGACGAATATTCCAGTTAGGTTTGGAAATATATCGAAGATTGGAAATTAACCTTTGGTCTATGTTGCTTCTTTGAATAAGCCTAACAATTTTGTTCGAGAAAGTTCAGTAATGGAGTTAGACTTATTGCCAGGCAAGTCGAGGGGGTACTGAAAATACCACGCCCCTACTAAATGGCTCAGGCAAGCGAAAGCCTCTGGAAAGGTCAACAACGACCATGCGAATTTGTTGTTCGATATTGGTGCCGAGATATTCATTCTGGATATCGCCTTTGCTCGTAAGGCAGGCTGCCAAATTGATGAAAGTGAACGACAAGAATGCATTGGTATTGGGGAATTCGTATACACCACGGAGGGACGCACTCGCATCAAGGTCACTCTGAATGGGAACTTGGTGTACATCTTTAAGGTGTGGGTAGGCCCTATGGTAGGCCAAGATGCAACTTTGGGGATGGACTTCATGGTCCCAGCCGGTATCCGGTTAGACTTGGCCGACGGAACTCTTTGCCTCCCCGATGAGGTCAGGGTACAGTTGACTGGGCGAAGGACACTGTATAATACGCGAGTATCGGATGTGAAATTGGGTCGGTATGTACAGATATCCGTTGGAGGATGTACGGAAGTGCCTCTCAAAAGGTCGACCTCAAAACAGTGGAAATATGGGTCACGAGAAGGGAACGATGGGTGACCACCTTGATCCAAGGGATAGAGCTTCGACAATTTTTTATGATAACCAACGTCAGCCCTCGCATCTTAATATTGCACAAGGACACCAGGATAGGTATGTGGTTGACTAAGGATCTAGTTCCGAGAACACCAGGATTTTTTTTGGTGGGCTCTCGAAGATATTCGGAATGGATAAATCTGGCCTACGAATATACCACTGACTAGGACTACCATCACGTCGACCCAACAGAAGAGGAAGAGGGCCACTAGTGGAGAGACCAGAGTATAAGATATCGTCACACATCTTACAGCGACCTAGATTACCAGGTGTGTTCCGTATAGAGTGGGGAACTTTGGGCCGAAGACATAAGGCCAGGATGGGCGGTCGTACCGGAAGTGGACCCCTCATCTGAAGGCATTGCGTTAGAAGATATACAGATTCCTGATCCAGATGGGAACACTCTTGAAGAGGTGGACCGGTTGCGACAAATAATATGGAAGAAACGACATCTGCTGATGGGCAAAGGTAACGCCTTACCCCCGGCCGCCCGAGGAGCGATATGCGATATCGATGTAGGGAACGCAAGACCGATCGCGCAGCGCGTACGAAAGGTGGCCCCTCAATTCAGAGAGAAGCTAGCCGACCTGATCAAGGGACTGTTATCAGCAAAGATTATTCAGCCTTCCACCTCGTCGTGGGCCAGCCCAATTGTGATTATCGTAAAGAAGAATGGGGTCTATATTCGATTGTGTATTGACTATCGGTTGGTGAATGATCTCACTCAGCTTATGGTCTACCCGATGCCGTTGATTAACGAATTACTGGAAGACTTGGATGGAGCTTTATGGTACTGTTCTCTTGATATGGCGAGTGGTTTTTGGGTCGTCAGTATGACCGAAAGGGCGAGGTTAATCTCAGCTTTCGTTACTCCACTGGGATTATTTGAATGGCTTCGGATGCCTTTTGGGCTTACGAATGCGCCTCAGATATATCAAAGGTTGTTGGATAATGCGTTATATGGATTCTTACGGATTTCGCCAGGGGCTGCCACAGAAGAAACAGAGGATTTGTTCGCAACAGGGGAACCCGATGCAAAATCAGTTCTCTCTGTATTGGGTCGACGATCATACATTGACGATATACTTGTGCCGGCCGAATCGTGGGACGTATTATGCCAGAAAGTGGAGCGGCTGCTAGACGTGTGTGACTATTGAAATTTGTCGGTCAGTGCCGTCAAGAGTACGTGGGGATGTCGGAAGGTCGAGTATCTTGGACATCGAGTTTCCAAAGGGGGACTAGAGGCCCACCCAAAAGATCTTCAGTCTTTGGTCGACCTACCTCTACCGACAACACTGAAGGCTATGCAGTCCTTTCTAGGAAGCCTAAATTACTACAGCAGGTACATCGAAGATTATGCCATATACGCGTCGATCCTCTATCAATTAATAGAGGTGGATTTTCACGCTTGGAGGTACAAATTGAAGGCAAACGATGAAGTGGCGGCCCAGGAAGACGACGAAGAAAAATGGTCGAAGGTACAAGTAGCGTTTGCCATGCTCAAGAACAAGATTTCTACAGCGTCCATTCTACGACATTTCGACCCAGCTAGAGAGGCAGTTATTAATGTCTACGCAAGTAAATGGGCCATCGCGGCGTCATTGGCGCAGAAATACGATGGGTCTCTATATGCCGATAATGTTTACGAGCCAATTTTTTAGGTCAAACGAGCTGAACTATAGCATGTTGGAAAAGGAAGTGCTGGCGATGTTACGAATATTGGAGACTTGTTTCACGATGTTGGTCACCCTACCTTTCAAAGTTCTGACGAGACATTATACGCTAGCCTGGCTAGTAAAGTCTTCGGGGTTGCAATGTCGCTTGGGAAGTTGGGCCGCTATCTTGTCCCAGTGGACTTTAAAGATTTTGAAATGCAAGAAAGGCGAAGACCAGGCGCTGGGGCGTTGGCAGACAGTATTACGTCTCGAAAAAATGTACACTCATTTCTGTCGTCAATTGCTCCTAAGAAGCAAGCCAGGCAGATTGTCGACCTACCAACACCCACAGTGTAACCAAACGAAAAACTGTATGTGATGAGTTTCGATGGTTAGCATGGGTGAAGGAAGGAGGAGGTGCCTGCAGCGCTATTGTGTGGAGACTCCCTGCATGGACTATAGTCGAAGCTGCGTCGAGATACCTCGATGAGTCTACAGTAAACGAGGCAGAATATGAGGGAAAGTTGCTGGGCTTTGACCTGTTGGAGCCAATGGAGCGACGGCGTTTGATTATTTGTGGAGACTCCAATCTTGTTATAAGACAGATGCGTGAAGAGATTGAATGCAAAGCTTCAGGTATATCCCCGTTGCGGGCCAAGGCGTTGAGTAAGCTCCAGTCGTGGCCCACCCATGCAGTCCTACATGTGAAACGAGATTGGAATTATAGCGCAGACCAGTTGGCCAGTGCAGCTTTACATCAGCAACAAGGGGTCGAGTCGATACCAAGAGGAGAGTGGTCAGGTCTAGAAACAATCAATCGGCTGCCAGAGGTGTTGGTCCCTAGAGACCGGGGTTAGTCGGTCAAGTTATCTGCGGTGACGAGGTCACGGTTCCCCGTCAGAATATCTGGAGAAGTCATGTAAGAAGATGTGGTACAACAACTCCGGATGGATAGGATCCGAGATGCGCAAGAAGAGAAGAGCTGGGTATGCGAGCTGAAGGCATATTTGAATGGATACTGGAGTTACTTGTCATGGAATCGGCCCTAACCTGCAGCAAAATGTCGGGCGACTACGAGATAAGTGAAGAAGGACTGCTAGTATACTGCCCCGGCCAGAGAATCAAGGGAGACGACCAAGACATAACTGACAGATTGGTGATACGTGAGAGTCTCCAAGCCGACGTCCTCCATCATTATCATACAAGTTTGGAAGGCGGCCATCACGGAATCGGGCGTAACTATCATCGGATTCGACGATATTGTCATTGGAGGGGTATATTTCGGAGTGTCCAGAAATATGTGGGTCAGTGCATGAATTGTGAGACTGGGAAAGGGAGGCCCACTTAACAAGGGAAGTCTCCGGGGAATGTTAAAGCGTCGTACCCCTTCCAATCATCTCGATGGACCACATACCATCTCTCCTCAAGTCGCATAAAGAAAAAACGGAGTTACTGGTCTGGTTCGACCTGTTCACAGGTTATGTGATGGCTAAGGCAAGTGCGTCACGGACAGCCCAGACAGTAGTGTGGTGTAGTGGGTTCTCAAAATTGTATGATGAGACCCCAAATTACTCACTGTGCCGGACTGCCGACTGTCGGAGGGGGTACCCCGATGCCGCGTATGGACCTTCTTCTCACCTTGTGTACCCGTCGGCTGGCGGGTTGCACTCTTCGTAGGACTTGGTGAGGATGTAGACGTCTGTCTTGAGGGAGGTAGACCTGGGGGGCCTCGAGTGGATATGCTTCACTCGGTGGGCCGGTAGGTGGCCACTCGATCAACCTTGTCGAGAGTGGACTTATAGCCAAATTCTTCAGGGGCGCTTGTCGTCCCTGGCCTTTTCCTTCTTGTTTCAGGGGTATCAACCACCTGACCTTTACGTCTCTCCCGGACCTTGAGGTGAGGGAGACCGCTTCCGATAGCGGGTCTTGGGGGTGTTGCTACTTGAACGAGCTCACAGGCCAAATATATCCTGGAGCTCTATTCGCACTTGAACTTCGCTACACAACTGTCTTCGACGGGGGGCCAAAATATATCCATTCCCGGAACAGTGAGTAACTTAGAGCAAGTTCTTCTTGGGTGACGGAGTCGTGCCACGTGGGGTTCAGCTCGCACTTGAGTCTAACCACACGTCTGTCTTCAACGGGGGGGGGGGGCCAAATATATCCCTTCCCCGGAACAGGCGTGTGGCCAGACTCGAGTTCCTTTACAGCGCGACGAAGACTTGCCAAGTAGATCGCAAGTTGAGTAGTATTTAATATAGTCCTATCCTTCTAACTCCTTTACTCTATCCTTGCCTGAAGCTCTGATTCCTTGCGTCGACTGGTCTGATTCTTGTATTAACTGTTCAGGAGTGGCTGAACCCCGAGGGGCCGAGGTCGACCAATGAGGGACCCAGGTCTACCAATGAGAGACCGGGTCGACCAATGAGGGGCTCAGGCCTTCCAACGAGGGACCGGGTCGACCGACGAGGGAACAGGTCGACCGACGAGGGACCCAGGTCTACCGATGAGGGACCGGGTCGACCAATGAGGGACCGGGTCTACCTACGAGGAGCCGAGGTCGACCAATGAGGGACCCAGGTCTACCGATGAGGGACCTGTTCGACCAATGATGGACCGGGTCAACCAATGAGGGGCATGGTCGAATCCCTTCGGTACAGGTTAAACGTTACCATGGTAATGACCTCTCCTTTGTTTGTCTTTCAAATTCTCAGCCAACGGTCGCTTCACTCCGAGGTTCCCATTATCTCCGGTCCCTTCTCTCGAGTGCGTGGTCCCTTCTCCCTAGTCCATGGCCCCTTGTCCCTTCAATCCAACTGTCCCCTGGGTTCTTCACAATTTAGTAAACCACTTCACCACAGCCGCCCCTTGCACTTGCTCAGCCGTACAGCGGCTTGAGCACGCGCATGTATTCCCTCGTCAATCACGTAGGGTTTTCTGCTTGCTCTTTCTTAGGTAGTCCGTGGCCAACCTGGGTCACTCCAGCTTGGTTTCAGTCTTCGATACATTAAGCTGAATTCTTGAAGGACCCAGGTCGACCAACAAGGGACCGGGTCTACCGACGAAAGGCCGAGGTCGACCGACGAGGGACCCAGGTCGACCAATGAGGGACCGGGTCGACCAATGAGGGACCATGACCAACCATTCAAGGAGCTTTCTATTGGTTGAAAATCCAACCAATCATAAACCTGGATTTTTGTTGGTCGTCCACGCGTCACCGTTTTGTTAGCTCGCTGTTCCTGCTTCGCGCCCCTTGCTCGGGACTTCAGCAGCGCCGCCCCTGTCGGTCCCAGTAGCCTCCTAGTAGCCTCCTAGTGACTGATACAATCGAAGACGATCCTGGTGACCATGAAGCTGCTACTGTCTCGGCAGGTGATGCGATGGACATTGCTTCGCCCCTGGGTGGAAAGCGGCTCCATACATTTGAGGGTAGACCGCGATGTCTTGAAGCGTCATCTGGCTGTCCCTGGGCCGTGATCGTGTGTTTGTCGTCAGAGGTAGGTGTCCCTTTGTTGGCATGGTACCGACGAGGGTCGACAGACGTTTGTGTATATTCTCTAACTTCGTTTGTGACTCTGTCGAATCCCAGGGAAAGCAGGTCGTCCGGATCGAAACGTCCTGCAACCATGGTCGCTTCTCGAAAAAGGGTGACAGCGCGGTGATCGCGTCTGTGACGGCCTGCAGCCGTGGTAGGGTCAACCCCGAGCCAGTGAGCTGTCCAAGCAGCTGGATCTAGAGATTCTTCGCGACGGGGTCGCTCTCCAAGAATGCGTCTAGCTTGCATGGGTGGTAGACCTTCGTGACGTCAACGTCCGATCATGACGCCAGTCCTGACTTATCGTGGCCTATAGACTCCGTGTTTCCGGGCGCCTTCATCCGGAACTTTGTCGGCTTGGACTGCGCGATCTTGTTTTGTTGTTTTTTTTCGGGGACCTTAGCCTCTCGGTTTTCACCGTCGGCTAATGGTCCTCTGGATCATGATAGGCGTTCTGACCCAAGGTGTCCTCAACGAGGACATAGGGAGGGTATTTAGGTTTTTCTTAGATAAATTCAACCTCGACCATGTTGACCGGGCCCCTCCCAAGGTCCGGTCGGTCCTTCGATCCCTTGTTTTTTCTTCTTAAGTCACTGGCGATCGGTCTTCCAGTGGCTTCTCGATCTTGTGCTCCTTCTTGATGTGATCATCTTTATCGTCTTGGGACTCGCGGTGAAATCCCGCGTCTTCCGAAGATCCGGGCACGTGCACCATTGTGGTGGAGTGGGCTCTCAAAATCGTATGATGAGACCCCAAACCACTCACTGTGCCGGACTGCCGACTGTCGGAGGGGGTACCCCGATGCCGCGTATGGACCTTCTTCTCACCTTGTGTACCCGTCGGCTGGCGGGTTGCACTCTTCGGAGGACTTGGTGAGGATGTAGACGTCTGTCTTGAGGGAGGTAGACCTGGGGGGCCTCGAGTGGATATGCTTCACTCGGTGGGCCGGTAGGTGGCCACTCGATCGACCTTGTCGAGAGTGGACTTATAGCCAAATTCTTCAGGGGCGCTTGTCGTCCCTGGCCTTTTCCTTCTTGTTTCAGGGGTATCAACCACCTGACCTTTACGTCTCTCCCGGACCTTGAGGTGAGGGAGACCGCTTCCGATAGCGGGTCTTGGGGGTGTTGCTACTCGAACGAGCTCACAGGCCAAATATATCCTGGAGCTCTATTCGCACTTGAACTTCGCTACACAACTGTCTTCGACGGGGGGCCAAAATATATCCATTCCCGGAACAGTGAGTAGCTTAGAGCAAGTTCTTCTTGGGTGACGGAGTCGTGCCACGTGGGGTTCAGCTCGCACTTGAGTCTAACCACACGTCTGTCTTCAACGGGGGGGGGGCCAAATATATCCCTTCCCCGGAACAGGCGTGTGGCCAGACTCGAGTTCCTTTACAGCGCGACGAAGACTTGCCAAGTAGATCGCAAGTTGAGTAGTATTTAATATAGTCCTATCCTTCTAACTCCTTTACTCTATCCTTGCCTGAAGCTCTGATTCCTTGCGTCGACTGGTCTGATTCTTGTATTAACTGTTCAGGAGTGGCTGAACCCCGAGGGGCCGAGGTCGACCAATGAGGGACCGGGTCGACCAATGAGAGACCGGGTCGACCGATGAGGGGCTCAGGTCTACCAACGAGGGACCGGGTCTACCGACGAGGAACCAGGTCGACCAACGAGGGACCCAGGTCTACCGATGAGGGACCGGGTCGACCAATGAGGGACCGGGTCTACCTACGAGGCACCAGGTCGACCAATGAGGGACCCAGGTCTACCGATGAGGGACCTGTTCGACCAATGATGGACCGGGTCAACCAATGAGGGGCATGGTCGAATCCCTTCGGTACAGGTTAAACGTTACCATGGTAATGACCTCTCCTTGTTTGTCTTTCAAATTCTCAGCCAACGGTCGCTTCACTCCGAGGTTCCCATTATCTCCGGTCCCTTCTCTCGAGTGCGTGGTCCCTTCTCCCTAGTCCATGGCCCCTTGTCCCTTCAATCCAACTGTCCCCTGGGTTCTTCACAATTTAGTAAACCACTTCACCACAGCCGCCCCTTGCACTTGCTCAGCCGTACAGCGGCTTGAGCACGCGCATGTATTCCCTCGTCAATCACGTAGGGTTTTCTGCTTGCTCTTTCTTAGGTAGTCCGTGGCCAACCTGGGTCACTCCAGCTTGGTTTCAGTCTTCGATACATTAAGCTGAATTCTTGAAGGACCCAGGTCGACCAACAAGGGACCGGGTCTACCGACGAAAGGCCGAGGTCGACCGACGAGGGACCCAGGTCGACCAATGAGGGACCGGGTCGACCAATGAGGGACCATGACCAACCATTCAAGGAGCTTTCTATTGGTTGAAAATCCAACCAATCATAAACCTGGATTTTTGTTGGTCGTCCACGCGTCACCGTTTTGTTAGCTCGCTGTTCCTGCTTCGCGCCCCTTGCTCGGGACTTCAGCAGCGCCGCACCTGTCGGTCCCAGTAGCCTCCTAGTAGCCTCCTAGTGACTGATACAATCGAAGACGATCCTGGTGACCATGAAGCTGCTACTGTCTCGGCAGGTGATGCGATGGACATTGCTTCGCCCCTGGGTGGAAAGCGGCTCCATACATTTGAGGGTAGACCGCGATGTCTTGAAGCGTCATCTGGCTGTCCCTGGGCCGTGATCGTGTGTTTGTCGTCAGAGGTAGGTGTCCCTTTGTTGGCATGGTACCGACGAGGGTCGACAGACGTTTGTGTATATTCTCTAACTTCGTTTGTGACTCTGTCGAATCCCAGGGAAAGCAGGTCGTCCGGATCGAAACGTCCTGCAACCATGGTCGCTTCTCGAAAAAGGGTGACAGCGCGGTGATCGCGTCTGTGACGGCCTGCAGCCGTGGTAGGGTCAACCCCGAGCCAGTGAGCTGTCCAAGCAGCTGGATCTAGAGATTCTTCGCGACGGGGTCGCTCTCCAAGAATGCGTCTAGCTTGCATGGGTGGTAGACCTTCGTGACGTCAACGTCCGATCATGACGCCAGTACTGACTTATCGTGGCCTATAGACTCCGTGTTTCCGGGCGCCTTCATCCGGAACTTTGTCGGCTTGGACTGCGCGATCTTGTTTTGTTGTTTTTTTTGGGGACCTTAGCCTCTCGGTTTTCACCGTCGGCTAATGGTCCTCTGGATCATGATAGGCGTTCTGACCCAAGGTGTCCTCAACGAGGACATAGGGAGGGTATTTAGGTTTTTCTTAGATAAATTCAACCTCGACCATGTTGACCGGGCCCCTCCCAAGGTCCGGTCGGTCCTTCGATCCCTTGTTTTTTCTTCTTAAGTCACTGGCGATCGGTCTTCCAGTGGCTTCTCGATCTTGTGCTCCTTCTTGATGTGATCATCTTTATCGTCTTGGGACTCGCGGTGAAATCCCGCGTCTTCCGAAGATCCGGGCACGTGCACCATTGTGGTGGAGTGGGCTCTCAAAATCGTATGATGAGACCCCAAACCACTCACTGTGCCGGACTGCCGACTGTCGGAGGGGGTACCCCGATGCCGCGTATGGACCTTCTTCTCACCTTGTGTACCCGTCGGCTGGCGGGTTGCACTCTTCGGAGGACTTGGTGAAGATGCAGATGTCTGCCTTGAGGGAGGTAAACCTGGGGGGTCTCGAGTGGATATGCTTCACTCGGTGGGTCGGTAGGTGGCCACTCGATCGACCTTGTCGAGAGTGGACTTATAGCCAAATTCTTCAGGGGCGCTTGTCGTCCCTGGCCTTTTCCTTCTTGTTTCAGGGGTATCAACCACCTGACCTTTACGTCTCTCCCGGACCTTGAGGTGAGGGAGACCGCTTCCGATAGCGGGTCTTGGGGGTGTTGCTACTCGAACGAGCTCACAGGCCAAATATATCCTGGAGCTCTATTCGCACTTGAACTTCGCTACACAACTGTCTTCGACGGGGGGCCAAAATATATCCATTCCCGGAACAGTGAGTAGCTTAGAGCAAGTTCTTCTTGGGTGACGGAGTCGTGCCACGTGGGGTTCAGCTCGCACTTGAGTCTAACCACACGTCTGTCTTCAACGGGGGGGGGGGGGCAAATATATCCCTTCCCCGGAACAGGCGTGTGGCCAGACTCGAGTTCCTTTACAGCGCGACGAAGACTTGCCAAGTAGATCGCAAGTTGAGTAGTATTTAATATAGTCCTATCCTTCTAACTCCTTTACTCTATCCTTGCCTGAAGCTCTGATTCCTTGCGTCGACTGGTCTGATTCTTGTATTAACTGTTCAGGAGTGGCTGAACCCCGAGGGGCCGAGGTCGACCAATGAGGGACCCAGGTCTACCAACGAGGGACCGGGTCGACCAATGAGAGACCGGGTCGACCAATGAGAGACCGGGTCGACCGATGAGGGACTCAGGTCGACCGACGAGGGACCGGGTCGACCAATGAGGGACCGGGTCTACCTACGAGGAGCCGAGGTCGACCAATGAGGGACCCAGGTCTACCGATGAGGGACCTGTTCGACCAATGAGGGACCGGGTCTACCTACGAGGAGCCGAGGTCGACCAATGAGGGACCCAGGTCTACCGATGAGGGACCTGTTCGACCAATGATGGACCGGGTCAACCAATGAGGGGCATGGTCGAATCCCTTCGGTACAGGTTAAACGTTACCATGGTAATGACCTCTCCTTTGTTTGTCTTTCAAATTCTCAGCCAACGGTCGCTTCACTCCGAGGTTCCCATTATCTCCGGTCCCTTCTCTCGAGTGCGTGGTCCCTTCTCCCTAGTCCATGGCCCCTTGTCCCTTCAATCCAACTGTCCCCTGGGTTCTTCACAATTTAGTAAACCACTTCACCACAGCCGCCCCTTGCACTTGCTCAGCCGTACGGCGGCTTGAGCACGCGCATGTATTCACCACGTCAATCACGTAGGGTTTTCTGCTTGCCCTTTCTTAGGTAGTCCGTGGCCAACCTGGGTCACTCCAGCTTGGTTTCAGTCTTCGATACATTGTGCTGAATTCTTGAAGGACCCAGGTCGACCAACAAGGGACCGGGTCTACCGACGAAGGCCGAGGTCGACCGACGAGGGACCCAGGTCGACCAATGAGGGCCGGGTCTACCGACGAGGGGTCGAGGTCGACCGACGAGGGACCCAGGTCTACCAACGAGGGGCCGAGGTCGACCGATGAGGGGCCGAGGTCGACCGGCGAGGGACCATAGCCAACCATTCAAGGAGCTTTCTATTGGTTGAAAATCCAACCAATCAGAAACCTGGATTTTCGTTGGTTGTCCACGCGTCACCGTTTTGTTAGCTCGCTGTTCCTGCTTCGCGCCCCTTGCTCGGGACTTCAGCAGCGCCGCACCTGTCGGTCCCAGTGGCATCCTGGTTTCATAGCTAGTAGCAGATTAACCTTGCGACGAGTGCTAAGCCGTGACTTGTACAGTAGAACTTGGGTCGTTTGAGCGGTAGTCACTTGCGCCCCTAGTCTTCCTCCGGTCACAATCCCGTTAGGGTGTTCCTGCGATCCTTGTCGCACTTGCAAAAATCTTGCCATTGCCGCGTCGATAGGGTCTGTAGATTACCTACCGGGCTTCCCCCCTCCCGTACGGCGACTTGAGCACGCACATGTCTTCACCACGTCAATCACGTAGGTCTTTCTGCTTGCCCTTTGTTAGGTAGTCCGTAGCCAACCTGGGTCATTCCAGCTGTAATTTTGATTTTCGATACATTGTGCTGCATTCTTGAGCGACTCAGGTCTACTGAAGAGGGACCGAGGTCTACCGAAGAGGGGTCGAGGTCGACCGACGAGGTACCCAGGTCTACCAACGAGGGGCCGAGGTCGACCGATGAGGGGCCGAGGTCGACCGGCGAGGGACCATGACCAACCATTCAAGGAGCTTTCTATTGGTTGAAAATCCAACCAATCAGAAACCTGGATTTTTGTTGGTCGTCCACGCGTCACCGTTTTGTTAGCTCGCTGTTCCTGCTTCGCGCCCCTTCCTCGGGACTTCAGCAGCGCCGCACCTGTCGGTCCCAGTGGCATCCTGGTTTCATAGCTAGTAGCAGATTAACCTTGCGACGAGTGCTAAGCCGTGACTTGTACAGTAGAACTTGGGTCGTTTGAGCGGTAGTCACTTGCGCCCCTAGTCTTCCTCCGGTCACAATCCCGTTAGGGTGTTCCTGCGATCCTTGTCGCACTTGCAAAAATCTTGCCATTGCCGCGTCGATAGGGTCTGTAGATTACCTACCGGGCTTCCCCCCTCCCGTACGGCGACTTGAGCACGCACATGTCTTCACCACGTCAATCACGTAGGTCTTTCTGCTTGCCCTTTGTTAGGTAGTCCGTAGCCAACCTGGGTCATTCCAGCTGTAATTTTGATTTTCGATACATTGTGCTGCATTCTTGAGCGACTCAGGTCTACTGAAGAGGGACCGAGGTCTACCGAATAGGGGTCGAGGTCGACCGAAGAGGGACCCAGGTCTACCAACGAGGGGCCGAGGTCGACCGATGAGGGGCCGAGGTCGACCGGCGAGGGACCATAGCCAACCATTCAAGGAGCTTTCTATTGGTTGAAAATCCAACCAATCAGAAACCTGGATTTTTGTTGGTCGTCCACGCGTCACCGTTTTGTTAGCTCGCTGTTCCTGCTTCGCGCCCCTTCCTCGGGACTTCAGCAGCGCCGCACCTGTCGGTCCCAGTGGCATCCTGGTTTCATAGCTAGTAGCAGATTAACCTTGCGACGAGTGCTAAGCCGTGACTTGTACAGTAGAACTTGGGTCGTTTGAGCGGTAGTCACTTGCGCCCCTAGTCTTCCTCCGGTCACAATCCCGTTAGGGTGTTCCTGCGATCCTTGTCGCACTTGCAAAAATCTTGCCATTGCCGCGTCGATAGGGTCTGTAGATTACCTACCGGGCTTCCCCCCTCCCGTACGGCGACTTGAGCACGCACATGTCTTCACCACGTCAATCACGTAGGTCTTTCTGCTTGCCCTTTGTTAGGTAGTCCGTAGCCAACCTGGGTCATTCCAGCTGTAATTTTGATTTTCGATACATTGTGCTGCATTCTTGAGCGACTCAGGTCTACTGAAGAGGGACCGAGGTCTACCGAAGAGGGGTCGAGGTCGACCGACGAGGGACCCAGGTCTACCAACGAGGGGCCGAGGTCGACCGATGAGGGGCCGAGGTCGACCGGCGAGGGACCATAGCCAACCATTCAAGGAGATTTCTATTGGTTGAAAATCCAACCAATCAGAAACCTGGATTTTTGTTGGTCGTCCACGCGTCACCGTTTTGTTAGCTCGCTGTTCTTGCTTCGCGCCCCTTGCTCGGGACTTCAGCAGCGCCGCACCTGTCGGTCCCAGTGGCATCCTGGTTTCATAGCTAGTAGCAGATTAACCTTGCGACGAGTGCTAAGCCGTGACTTGTACAGTAGAACTTGGGTCGTTTGAGCGGTAGTCACTTGCGCCCCTAGTCTTCCTCCGGTCACAATCCCGTTAGGGTGTTCCTGCGATCCTTGTCGCACTTGCAAAAATCTTGCCATTGCCGCGTCGATAGGGTCTGTAGATTACCTACCGGGCTTCCCCCCTCCCGTACGGCGACTTGAGCACGCACATGTCTTCACCACGTCAATCACGTAGGTCTTTCTGCTTGCCCTTTGTTAGGTAGTCCGTAGCCAACCTGGGTCATTCCAGCTGTAATTTTGATTTTCGATACATTGTGCTGCATTCTTGAGCGACTCAGGTCTACTGAAGAGGGACCGAGGTCTACCGAAGAGGGGTCGAGGTCGACCGACGAGGTACCCAGGTCTACCAACGAGGGGCCGAGGTCGACCGATGAGGGGCCGAGGTCGACCGGCGAGGGACCATAGCCAACCATTCAAGGAGCTTTCTATTGGTTGAAAATCCAACCAATCAGAAACCTGGATTTTTGTTGGTTGTCCACGCGTCACCGTTTTGTTAGCTCGCTGTTCCTGCTTCGCGCCCCTTGCTCGGGACTTCAGCAGCGCCGCACCTGTCGGTCCCAGTGGCATCCTGGTTTCATAGCTAGTAGCAGATTAACCTTGCGACGAGTGCTAAGCCGTGACTTGTACAGTAGAACTTGGGTCGTTTGAGCGGTAGTCACTTGCGCCCCTAGTCTTCCTCCGGTCACAATCCCGTTAGGGTGTTCCTGCGATCCTTGTCGCACTTGCAAAAATCTTGCCATTGCCGCGTCGATAGGGTCTGTAGATTACCTACCGGGCTTCCCCCCTCCCGTACGGCGACTTGAGCACGCACATGTCTTCACCACGTCAATCACGTAGGTCTTTCTGCTTGCCCTTTGTTAGGTAGTCCGTAGCCAACCTGGGTCATTGCAGCTGTAATTTTGATTTTCGATACATTGTGCTGCATTCTTGAGCGACTCAGGTCTACTGAAGAGGGACCGAGGTCTACCGAAGAGGGGTCGAGGTCGACCGACGAGGTACCCAGGTCTACCAACGAGGGGCCGAGGTCGACCGATGAGGGGCCGAGGTCGACCGGCGAGGGACCATAGCCAACCATTCAAGGAGCTTTCTATTGGTTGAAAATCCAACCAATCAGAAACCTGGATTTTTGTTGGTCGTCCACGCGTCACCGTTTTGTTAGCTCGCTGTTCCTGCTTCGCGCCCCTTGCTCGGGACTTCAGCAGCGCCGCACCTGTCGGTCCCAGTGGCATCCTGGTTTCATAGCTAGTAGCAGATTAACCTTGCGACGAGTGCTAAGCCGTGACTTGTACAGTAGAACTTGGGTCGTTTGAGCGGTAGTCACTTGCGCCCCTAGTCTTCCTCCGGTCACAATCCCGTTAGGGTGTTCCTGCGATCCTTGTCGCACTTGCAAAAATCTTGCCATTGCCGCGTCGATAGGGTCTGTAGATTACCTACCGGGCTTCCCCCCTCCCGTACGGCGACTTGAGCACGCACATGTCTTCACCACGTCAATCACGTAGGTCTTTCTGCTTGCCCTTTGTTAGGTAGTCCGTAGCCAACCTGGGTCATTCCAGCTGTAATTTTGATTTTCGATACATTGTGCTGCATTCTTGAGCGACTCAGGTCTACTGAAGAGGGACCGAGGTCTACCGAAGAGGGGTCGAGGTCGACCGACGAGGTACCCAGGTCTACCAACGAGGGGCCGAGGTCGACCGATGAGGGGCCGAGGTCGACCGGCGAGGGACCATAGCCAACCATTCAAGGAGATTTCTATTGGTTGAAAATCCAACCAATCAGAAACCTGGATTTTTGTTGGTCGTCCACGCGTCACCGTTTTGTTAGCTCGCTGTTCCTGCTTCGCGCCCCTTGCTCGGGACTTCAGCAGCGCCGCACCTGTCGGTCCCAGTGGCATCCTGGTTTCATAGCTAGTAGCAGATTAACCTTGCGACGAGTGCTAAGCCGTGACTTGTACAGTAGAACTTGGGTCGTTTGAGCGGTAGTCACTTGCGCCCCTAGTCTTCCTCCGGTCACAATCCCGTTAGGGTGTTCCTGCGATCCTTGTCGCACTTGCAAAAATCTTGCCATTGCCGCGTCGATAGGGTCTGTAGATTACCTACCGGGCTTCCCCCCTCCCGTACGGCGACTTGAGCACGCACATGTCTTCACCACGTCAATCACGTAGGTCTTTCTGCTTGCCCTTTGTTAGGTAGTCCGTAGCCAACCTGGGTCATTCCAGCTGTAATTTTGATTTTCGATACATTGTGCTGCATTCTTGAGCGACTCAGGTCTACTGAAGAGGGACCGAGGTCTACCGAAGAGGGGTCGAGGTCGACCGACGAGGGACCCAGGTCTACCAACGAGGGGCCGAGGTCGACCGATGAGGGGCCGAGGTCGACCGGCGAGGGACCATAGCCAACCATTCAAGGAGATTTCTATTGGTTGAAAATCCAACCAATCAGAAACCTGGATTTTTGTTGGTCGTCCACGCGTCACCGTTTTGTTAGCTCGCTGTTCTTGCTTCGCGCCCCTCGCTCGGGACTTCAGCAGCGCCGCACCTGTCGGTCCCAGTGGCATCCTGGTTTCATAGCTAGTAGCAGATTAACCTTGCGACGAGTGCTAAGCCGTGACTTGTACAGTAGAACTTGGGTCGTTTGAGCGGTAGTCACTTGCGCCCCTAGTCTTCCTCCGGTCACAATCCCGTTAGGGTGTTCCTGCGATCCTTGTCGCACTTGCAAAAATCTTGCCATTGCCGCGTCGATAGGGTCTGTAGATTACCTACCGGGCTTCCCCCCTCCCGTACGGCGACTTGAGCACGCACATGTCTTCACCACGTCAATCACGTAGGTCTTTCTGCTTGCCCTTTGTTAGGTAGTCCGTAGCCAACCTGGGTCATTCCAGCTGTAATTTTGATTTTCGATACATTGTGCTGCATTCTTGAGCGACTCAGGTCTACTGAAGAGGGACCGAGGTCTACCGAAGAGGGGTCGAGGTCGACCGACGAGGTACCCAGGTCTACCAACGAGGGGCCGAGGTCGACCGATGAGGGGCCGAGGTCGACCGGCGAGGGACCATAGCCAACCATTCAAGGAGATTTCTATTGGTTGAAAATCCAACCAATCAGAAACCTGGATTTTTGTTGGTCGTCCACGCGTCACCGTTTTGTTAGCTCGCTGTTCCTGCTTCGCGCCCCTTGCTCGGGACTTCAGCAGCGCCGCACCTGTCGGTCCCAGTGGCATCCTGGTTTCATAGCTAGTAGCAGATTAACCTTGCGACGAGTGCTAAGCCGTGACTTGTACAGTAGAACTTGGGTCGTTTGAGCGGTAGTCACTTGCGCCCCTAGTCTTCCTCCGGTCACAATCCCGTTAGGGTGTTCCTGCGATCCTTGTCGCACTTGCAAAAATCTTGCCATTGCCGCGTCGATAGGGTCTGTAGATTACCTACCGGGCTTCCCCCCTCCCGTACGGCGACTTGAGCACGCACATGTCTTCACCACGTCAATCACGTAGGTCTTTCTGCTTGCCCTTTGTTAGGTAGTCCGTAGCCAACCTGGGTCATTCCAGCTGTAATTTTGATTTTCGATACATTGTGCTGCATTCTTGAGCGACTCAGGTCTACTGAAGAGGGACCGAGGTCTACCGAAGAGGGGTCGAGGTCGACCGACGAGGTACCCAGGTCTACCAACGAGGGGCCGAGGTCGACCGATGAGGGGCCGAGGTCGACCGGCGAGGGACCATAGCCAACCATTCAAGGAGATTTCTATTGGTTGAAAATCCAACCAATCAGAAACCTGGATTTTTGTTGGTCGTCCACGCGTCACCGTTTTGTTAGCTCGCTGTTCTTGCTTCGCGCCCCTCGCTCGGGACTTCAGCAGCGCCGCACCTGTCGGTCCCAGTGGCATCCTGGTTTCATAGCTAGTAGCAGATTAACCTTGCGACGAGTGCTAAGCCGTGACTTGTACAGTAGAACTTGGGTCGTTTGAGCGGTAGTCACTTGCGCCCCTAGTCTTCCTCCGGTCACAATCCCGTTAGGGTGTTCCTGCGATCCTTGTCGCACTTGCAAAAATCTTGCCATTGCCGCGTCGATAGGGTCTGTAGATTACCTACCGGGCTTCCCCCCTCCCGTACGGCGACTTGAGCACGCACATGTCTTCACCACGTCAATCACGTAGGTCTTTCTGCTTGCCCTTTGTTAGGTAGTCCGTAGCCAACCTGGGTCATTGCAGCTGTAATTTTGATTTTCGATACATTGTGCTGCATTCTTGAGCGACTCAGGTCTACTGAAGAGGGACCGAGGTCTACCGAAGAGGGGTCGAGGTCGACCGACGAGGTACCCAGGTCTACCAACGAGGGGCCGAGGTCGACCGATGAGGGGCCGAGGTCGACCGGCGAGGGACCATAGCCAACCATTCAAGGAGATTTCTATTGGTTGAAAATCCAACCAATCAGAAACCTGGATTTTTGTTGGTTGTCCACGCGTCACCGTTTTGTTAGCTCGCTGTTCTTGCTTCGCGCCCCTCGCTCGGGACTTCAGCAGCGCCGCACCTGTCGGTCCCAGTGGCATCCTGGTTTCATAGCTAGTAGCAGATTAACCTTGCGACGAGTGCTAAGCCGTGACTTGTACAGTAGAACTTGGGTCGTTTGAGCGGTAGTCACTTGCGCCCCTAGTCTTCCTCCGGTCACAATCCCGTTAGGGTGTTCCTGCGATCCTTGTCGCACTTGCAAAAATCTTGCCATTGCCGCGTCGATAGGGTCTGTAGATTACCTACCGGGCTTCCCCCCTCCCGTACGGCGACTTGAGCACGCACATGTCTTCACCACGTCAATCACGTAGGTCTTTCTGCTTGCCCTTTGTTAGGTAGTCCGTAGCCAACCTGGGTCATTCCAGCTGTAATTTTGATTTTCGATACATTGTGCTGCATTCTTGAGCGACTCAGGTCTACTGAAGAGGGACCGAGGTCTACCGAAGAGGGGTCGAGGTCGACCGACGAGGGACCC
>CANTFK010000935.1:0-72940 GCA_947646735.1 Peronospora farinosa | reverse complement strand
TTGCTGAGGCTCATAATCTGTTGGAAACTAAATACGCATGCCAAAATGACTTTACTCACGGACGCGTGCCAGACGCGTTTCGGCCCGCCGCCGCGGGCCTCCTCAGTGGTTTACCGATCGCAAAGTGATCCTACTCAGTGCAGTGGCATCTGCCGCTGCCACACAGTCTACCTATGCATCGAACATTATATAACTATTTAGAATAGACTATTCTAGAACTACCTAGCAGACTTCACCGGCGTACATCTAAAACCCGGTTAGATACGAAGTTCCACTTTCCAACAAGTGTTAGTTGCGATCGCTCCACGTAAGCCGCCGCCTACGGTGGAAGGAAATGAAAGTCTTTTGGTCGTCAGTTTCGATGGATCGGCCAGGGTAAAGAAGAAAGGCGGAGCATACAGTGTAATCGTGAGGAAATTGCCGGAATGGACGATCGTGGCTGTCGCTTCTGAATTTGCTACCAATCTGACCATAAAAGAAGCAGAATAGAGAGGTTTGCTCCTCAGCTTCGACTTATTAGCGGACCAGACTAGGTGACGCGTTATTATTTGCGGCGATTCCAATCTAGTGATCCGACAGATGCGGGGCGAAATTGATTGCAAGGCTCCTGGTTTTCAGTTGTTACGACATATAGCAATGGAGAATCTTCGATCGTGGCCGATCCACGAGTTCCTACATATGAAACGAGATTGGAATCAAAGTGCAGATCGGTTGGAGAGCACAGCGTTGCAACAAGAAAAGGGTACGATAATTACGTCGGATCAGGATTTGCAAGAGTTGATGTTGGTGAACCGGTTGGGTGAACTGTGGACGCCAAAATGTGTTGATCGGGTCGTCAAAGTGGTCGCGATTACCAGATTAGCGGCTTGAAGACGGCAACCGGAATCCATGCAGAAGGAAATTGTACAGCAAATTCGGATTGGGCGAATAAAACAAGCATAAGAAGAGGAAAGCTGGATCGCTAAGTTGAAAGAGTATCTAATCGGGGACGTTACCCGTCTGAATAATGAGGAGGCGAAATTATGTGCTCGGATCGCGCCGGATTATGAAGTGGACGAAAGTGGACTATTATTTTTCTGCCCCAAGTCGGCCGATAACGTTCAAGGACGTGAGGAATTGTTACGTTTGGTCGTACCAGAACTCTTGCAGCAGGATTTCCTACATCACTATCATACAAGCTTAGAAGGTGGACATCAAGGAGTCGGTAGGACCTACCAAAGAATTCGATCGAATTTCCATTGGAGAGGGTTGTATTGGAGTGTCCAACGTTATGTGGGGAGTGTGTTGACTGCTCAACGGGGAAACGGCGTCCCACGATCCGCGGTGAATCTCCGGGGAATGTACAAGCAACATATCCGTTTCAAATAATTGCTATGGATCATATTCCTTCGCTACCAAGGTCTTTTAAAGGAAATACAGAACTATTGCTGTGGGTGGATCTTTTCTCCGGGTATGTGATCGCGCAGGCAAGTTCGTCTAGAATTGCGCAGGCAATCGCAGAAAATTATGAGGAATGTGTCTTTCGGAGATTCGGTGCGAGCGAAGCGATCCGTCACGATAGAGAACCTGGGTTCATGTCAGATTTTTTCCGAGCATTCAATCGGATCGCAGGATAGAAACAGCGCGTTACTATGGCATATCGACCCCAAGCGAATGGAACGGCGGAGAGAATGGTACAAACATTGACGAAAGCCTTGAAGATGTATGTAGCAGACGTAGGTCAAAGGGATTGGGACGAATACGCAGAGAGATTAACATTTGCGCTTAATACTGCCCAAGATCGCGCCCGAGGAGATACCCCATTTTACTTGATTCACGGCTGGGATCCGCGATCAACATTGGAAGCAACCTTAACATTAGGAAGCACAAAACGACGTGATTCGTAGCCACGGAGATGGCGGTATCATGTACAAAGCCAATACCAACGTGCAAGAGCTGTAGTGAACGATCGTCTCAAAGTCGCGATCCAAGATCGGGCCGAACAGCATAATGCTGATCCGGAAAAACATGGGATCGAAAAGGGATCACAAGCATGGCTTTATTTAGATCGAGTGAAAGATGAATATGCCCGGATCTAGCTCACATGTGGCACGGATCTTTTAGAGTTGCAAAATTATGTGGAGAACACGCTGTACGTTTGGAGATCGCGGGTACGCCGTATCGTTTATTCCCAGTGGTGCATATCTCGAAGTTGGAACGAAAGAGAAACTTCCCGGATCGCCCAAAACCTTTGCTGGAGGTTGATGAATCGAATCGCTTGGATTTTGATGAAGCCATGTTACCGGAAGATAGTTGGAATTGCAACCTAAATACCGACGAATTTGAGGTGGAGAAGATTGTGGATATGCGATCCGGAAGAAAGACTCGTTACGGCAGAATACATCGAGAATTTCTTGTACAATGGAAAGGAATCAGTGACCCATCCTGGGTTGACGAAGTAGATTTCAATTGTGGTGCTCTATTACAGGAGTTCGATCGCGATCGGGCAAGCAGGAACCGTTTTGAAGTAATGTAGTCGCATGAAGAAGGAACGGGTGGATAATGACGATCGAGTTGTTTAAAGTGATATCATGTGCAAGAAGGTTGTATAGGGTGGTGGATAGGGAGTTTATGTATGATGCTTATAGCTAGAGGTGGTACCCATGAGTCTGGGTTGGGTAATTGCGTTTACCCACGACTCAGACTCATTCAAATTTTATTACCCACGACTTGGACTCATACCCGCGGGTAATTACCCATGTTACCCGCGCAATAAACATGCAGAGTTGCGGACTATTAAACAATATGGAAGGGAGAAAAAGCATTATGAAAATTGGTCATAAAAGTACACACTCTACGTCTCCCACGTGGGAAGTTTTAGCGAGCTGACAAAGGAAAAAATTAGTCCCTTGCCGACAAAAAAATTGACCCTGTGTCCTTATCCAATCCTTGAGGCACAAAAGCCTCTCCAAGATTTTAAGGGAAAGCGAAATTCTGTTTTACCTGTATTTCCTTCTACCCTGAGAGAGACCTTTATCAGACGGAGTTGAAGTCGCGGGGATGGCCAGATAAAATCTTGCCATCCTTGCAAGTGTGGAGAATTGCAGCTGATGCAGTGCTTACCACTCCAATGTCACCTAGTGTATGCGAACAGGCGAAAGAGCAAAATAAGTTTGAGCTTTTTCCTCGACTTTGCTTACTACGGTCTGTATAACTATGCCTTCAGCAAATGCGAAGACGTCTGGCTCCATGTTGTCATCGCTCTTGTCGTTACCAATGTTGACAGGTGGCGGAAGCAGGAACTATTCTAATGACTTCTGATTCATGTATGCTACATCCACAAAAAGCAACTCAATTGTTGGAATAA
The DNA here is from genome assembly GCA_947646735.1 of Peronospora farinosa. NCBI lineage: Eukaryota > Oomycota > Peronosporomycetes > Peronosporales > Peronosporaceae > Peronospora > Peronospora farinosa. Next base: position 69,594 of record CANTFK010000935.1, on the reverse strand, counting down.
GTTGAAGAACAGTGGAAGTTGCTGGCAGTTGGCAGTGGATGGCAAGGCATGTAAATGGCAGTTGGTGTGCTTCATGGTTGACGGTATGAGAGGGGAGTCGTGCTGACGCAGAGTCCCAGGTTGTACTTGCCAACTGGCATACGTCTTAAAGAGATGTATGTTAGGACAGTGGGGCTTGTATTGTATGGTAAAAATGAACGACAGTTCCGAAATTGTATCGTGTAAATTACAACAATTGCTTCTGGGCTATGGCCAAGAGACCAAATTGCTTTGGTCCTTCGTCGAGGTTTTTGAACCAGCTGATATTCTATCTTGGATCTAACACCGTTGCAAAGAAGTTTGCATCCTGTTTAAACGCCAGCTTGATATATATTTCTTGAGTTTGCTTAGCATGGCCAGCGCCACCGGCTTCAGTTGCTTTGCATTATATATGCGGTAGACTTTCACCAAAAAAGGCGTAATGAGTCACCAATACATTTAACAATTATAAAAATTATATGAGCAGGTGTGTCTGATGTATGTCTCAAAAATTTGGTACATTTACCCATGGGTACCCATGGGTAAGGTGGTAAATTAAAGCCAATTACCCATACCCAACCCATGAGTCTGGGTATGGGTAATTACCCACTGAGTCTGAGTCTGGGTACCACCTCTACTTATAGCGACCGAAGGTCAGGGAGGCTGGATCGCGGCTGAAAAGCCCAAAAAAGAAGATGGAAGAAATGAAAAACAAAGGAAAATGGTATTGAACTATCGAAGCAATGTTCTCTGATCACGGATGCTACTGCGGAAAGAACTTATGGGAAAGGCGGGCAAGAGAAGATCCTGAATGATCCGCAATCGCAAATAGGTACTGGTTGCGCCAAGGTTCTGCAGCATCCAACATCGTCAGTGCAGTCATCAGGTTGGGAATGTTTTTCCGTTGTTGTCCCAAACCAGGGTACCACACTGGTATCTCCGAGGAGAAAGGGAAATGGAGAAAAAAGGGGTCCAACAAGATGTCTAAATCACAATGTCCCATGATCATGCCTCGCAAGACAAATCGAAGTACGGTTTTCCAACGGGGCCCGGATCGCGACCGACGCTGCTTGCGCTCTCTGCAAAATTTCGCTATGCCGGGATCGTTGTCCCGTTGCTTTGTCGACAAATACAGCGGATGGGTTGATTCCCACAGCGCCTGTCGGTGCCGATCCTCGAACTCGAGGTAGAGTTGCTTCAACTCAGCGAACCACCCAGTTACTGGGAATGAGACCGGGGTAATCGGCACATTGAGATCTTTCCAGGGTTCTTGGGCATAAAGAGCGGCGATCTCTTCCGAAGTTACCAACCTAGGTATCCACAGTGAATCAGATGGCGGTACTCGAGACGTGGACGCAACCGGGAAAGGATATCCCTTTGGCTTGGACAGGTGCTTGTACAAGAATTCGACTTCCAACTCAGCCACGCTGATTAGACTGATTCGTCGAGCCGACCATGGAGCAACTTGAGCTGACGATCGAGGAGTCCGAATGCGATAACCAGGGATCCATTGATTTCTTGGCCCTTGAGTATCCGACAGGTCATTATACTCTTGCGGCAGGAGCAAAATGGCGATCATCTCTCGAGATTCACTGGTGACGCTGACAGCACCCTCGGAATCATTAGAGGGCTCTCCAAAAAGGTCTACTTTCGAGACTTTAGCCGAAGCAGTACGGGAATGCGAAGGCGAAGCTGGCAGTGAATCAGACTTCGAACTGGAAACGTCGATAGTAATGGGGGAACCGAGTGATCCAGTGTGAGCAGAGCTACCAGGCACCGAGCCGCGGTGCCTGGAGGAAGAACACGATCCGGATAAAGCTGCGAGAAGAGAGTCTCCAGAATCGTAAAATCCTGCATTTTCGCTCGACTCGGAAGAAGGAGGCGTAAGAGTTTTCTTTTTGCCTTTCGAGCTTGAAGGTGCAGGGGTTTTTGTGGTAGAGTGGATTCTCAAACGACGTGAGAGAACCACAAACACACACAGCGCCGGACTGCCGACTTACGGAGGGGGTACCACGATACCGTGTCGCGTCAACCTTGGGTCTCACCTTGTGTACCCGTCGGCTTGGCTGGTCTTGCTCCTCGTTAGACGCAGAAGACTTAAAGACTTGGTCTTTGTATAGGACTTGGACTTGGTGGTCCCCGAGTGGATATACTTCACTTGGGACCGGGTTTCTTGGGCTCAATCGACTTAGTCGAGAGCGATGCACCTGGTACTATGTACCCCTTTGGTGGCTGACTGTTCTTGGTCCTTGGACCCCTTTGTGTTCTTCCCCGTAGGGAAACCGCTTCCTGTAGCGGGTCTTGAATGGGTACGAACCCACAGGCCAAAATACTTCCTGGGGTTCGTTCGAGCTTGAATCTTACCACACGTCTGTCTTCAACGGGGGGGGGGGGGCAAAATAAATCCCTTCCCCGGAACAGGTGGGTAGATCGAAACAAGCTCGCACTTGAGTCTTGACACTTACTTGACACCTCAGGCCAACTATCCTGAGGTTCAACTTGCGTAGCTTGAGCCGTCTAACACCTGCTGATGTCGGGAGTCCAAAGGATATCCCGCCCGGAATAGGTGAGGTGACGGAGAAGCTTGAAGGAAGCGCTTGGAGCTGCCACGTGTAATGCAAATTCGAGTGTGTTTATTTATCTTATACTTTGTATGCTTTTTCTTGCCTAACCCTAACCCTTTGATCTGGATAGTGTCACGTGTCGACTCTTGGAGGAAGAACTGGCTCCTTGGTACCTGTACTTTCTGTAATCTTCGATATTATGTGTACCGTTTCTGCACCCTCGGGAATTGGGTCCCGATACCCTGGTGAAATAGGTTTCATTATACTGGTTGACTTAAAAATAGAAAAAAATGAGTGAAAAGTGTAAAAACTGAGTAAAGCTAGGAGAGACGCGCAGGGGGGAAGAAAGCGACAGCAAGGAGGCGTCTGGTGCATAGAAGGGGAGGATGAGCTGAGATGAGACATGTAGAGGGACCAGATAGGTGTGATAGTCCCAAAAGTTTCAACACCGAGATTGGTGCAGCGGTTGAATAGCCCGACTTCAAAGTCGAACAGTGCGGGTACGAGTTTCGCCTTGACCAAAAATGTCAATGGTGCACGAATGTTCCGAAAAACGGGGGGGTCTTCGGGGAGCCACGTGGCGGCTCATTTCCGAATGTACCACCAAGTGCTCAAGGGTCTAAGATGACCAAGACAACCGCGAAGGGACACCAGGGGAAGACCGGGGAAGCCGCAGTGGGACCGAGCCACCTAGACTGCGCTGCTAGTCGCTGCGGCAAAACCACCTACCGACAGGATCATCAAGTGAGAGACGGTGAGCGCGGATGACCAAAAGCACCAATAGGGTCCATAGGAGAAAGGCCGCGCGACGCCGGCGGGAGCAGCGAGACCACGTGGTCGCTGAACCGGCAAAGGCGGTCAACGGTGGAGGTCGTGGTGAGCCGCCGAAGATGTAGCCGAGCGTAACAGCAGGCGTGCGCGTCCAACCACGCTTGGCTGGAGGGCGTGGTCGGTTGAAAGACCCGTTCGTTCCGGTGTAGCCAGAGGCTGCGAAAAACACAGCAACGAACGACGTTGAAGACGCGGAGAAAGTTGTGCTGACCGATCGTCCTGGAGGACTCAGGGGTCAGGCCAGTGTCCAAAAGGTATACGGCGGCCTCCCAGGCGAGAGGACGCTCGGTAGCCGACCGGAAGCCAGGCAGGAAGAGGGACCACAGACGTTGGGCGTATGGACAGTCCCAGAATAGGTGTCGGGAAGTTTCAACATCCGGACAGCCATGAACGCACCCTACGTCGACGGGTCGCCATTGGTACTTGGACCGAAGCTTGAGCGCGTTGTGTTGTAGGCGAAACTTCAAATCGCTGAGGACCGGAAGGACATCGAGGTCCAGCGACCGGTCGCGACGCCAAAGACCGAGCCAATTGGGCTCTGAGGACATGCCTAGAGCCGTATGAGGCATCGTCGGTATTGGCGGGGGCGAGTGAAGTGCCCTGTAGAAGTCACGGTTGTCCATCGCCACCACCATGGTCCCGCGAATGCGCCAGCCGTGGAGAGACGAGGTCAAAGTAGTCGGGGGTGATGGACCAAGCGCGACGGGAGCGGAGAGATTAACCCACGATCCAAGCGTCGAGACGAAGTGCGAGACAGCCAAAGAGCGAAGGCGAGGAGACGAGAACTCCACCGAAGCCAGGAGAGGACGGCAGACATCTACCGAGGGCAGAGCACCGTGACGGTCGACAAAGTCGCGAAGGCGGATGTAGCCTAAATCGCGAAAAAGGCAACAGAGCTGGGAAGACTGCGCGAGAGTCCGCTGGAGCCCTCCAACCCGAAATAGGTGGTTGTCCCACAGTGGAGCCTCGAGCAGGGAAGATGTAGAGACCGTCGTGTTGTGTGGTGAATCGCGGAGGACCTGCCAGGCCTGGAGGGTGCGGTACCAGAATGGACCGAGCGATGCCCAAGGTCGAGGCGGGGTAGCCGGTGAAGGCACCTTCGCGTACAGGATGTCGAACGTGACGCCATTACCGCGAAGAGTAGCAGTCAGCAGCGACGCGGCAGCCGCAAACCACGATGGAATCGCCATGTGGCGGGACGCGTACCGGATGGCGTCGCGAAGGGAGCACAAGTGCAGTGAGGACGCGAACTCAGAAATGGACGGGAGACCTAGGCCACCCTTGGACGTAGGCCACGTGATCCATTCGGACGGCATGGGAGCGCGAGATGGAGCGGAGGGGTCGAGAGGAAGTTGAAAAAGAAACGCCTTGATGAGACGCTGGACTTGAAGAACAAACCGCGCACTGAGAGGAGTCACCGCCGCCGTGTACCAGAGGATAGGCAGAACAATCGTTCGCAGGATGACAGCTCGGCCGCGAAGAGTACGGGCACGGTAACGCCAGAGCGTGCAACGGGCCACCAACCGCGGAAGCAGAGGGTCGAGCCGATGAGAGAGCGGCAACGTCGGACTTTGGGAAACACCCAGAAGAACAGTTGTCCTGTCATCCGCGGTGACGGTGTACCCAGCAGTTCGAAGTGAGCCGCCGATGGAAGGATCCAGTGCCTGAAAGGGAAAGACGACAGTCTTATCGACGTTCAGCTGGAGGCCCGCGGCAGTGGTGTAGCGCGTAACGGCAGAGATGAATTGCCCGGTCGACCGGAGGTCCTTAAGAAACCCGGTGCAGTCATCGGCGAAGGCCAGCAGGTGATGCGGAGAAGCGCCATCTTGAACTGGGACTCCCAAATGGCCGGTCGTGGCGCGAAGATAGTTGAGCATCGGCTCGAGGAAGAGAACGAAAAGCGCCGGGGAGAGTGGATCACCTTGGCGGACGCCACAACCCAACTCGAAATAGTCACTCTTCACACCGTTAACGAGGACGCTAACCAGTGTTCCATGGAAGAAAGTCCGAATGGACCACCGGAAGTTAGGGCCGAATCCGTAGTGACGGAGGACCTGATCAAGAGCAGGCCACAGCACACTGTCGAAGGCTTTGGCGAAGTCAAGCAGAACAGCACCCGCATCAGGCAAGCCAGTACTTCGACAGACGGCTTGTAGATCCTGAAAGCGTAAGAGAGCATGACGGATGGAACGGCCTGGGACGAAACCCGTTTGATCCACGTGAATCAGCTTGGGGAGGATCAGGCCGGTCCGATGAGCGAGGATCTTAGGACCAAATTTGGCGTCGTGGTTCAGTAACGTGATGGGCCGATAGTTCTTGGGGTCGTACCGATCACCCTTCTTGTACAGCAGCGATATGTACGCCCGTCGTTGGAACTTGGTCATTCGGCCCCGGCTGAACTGAGCTGAGTAGATAAGCTCATATAACCGAGCCCATGTTTCAGGAAAGAGCTGATAGTATTCGGCTGGAAGACCGTCAAAGCCGCTGGACTTTCCTTTGGGTGATTTCGTGATCGCCCAGTAGAAGTCGTGAGCAGTCATGGGGGCATCTAAAAATCGTTGGTCTTCAGAAGATACCCGTGCAGTTGTATGTCGGAGGAGATCCTCGAGGTCGCCAGGGCTATACCGTCGACAGGGAACCTCGGGGGCGAGGTCGCGAGAGGGGGTCTGAAATAGTCCCCCCCAGTAGTGTCGGTGAAGAGACGCCATGTCGTGAGGGTCGGTCGTAACGGAGCCATCGGCACGGACAACCCCAGGAATGGCGACGCGGTATGATTCTGCAGACGGTGGGCGGAGGAAGAACTTGGATCCAGTTTCACGATCGCTGATGTCTCGATCAAATTTTGCGCGCTCGCGTTTCGACGCGAGCAACTCCATGAAGGCTGTGCACTCAGATTTAGCGTTCAGGAGTAGGGACTCAGACGCAACCGTGGGCGCTGCCGCGTGCGCCGTTTCAGTTGCGTAGACATGTTGTTGCAGCTCAGCGAGCCGGGTGTGGTCTTGATTGCGGCGTGCAGTAAACATCTCGCGAAGAAATATAGCGTCAGCACGCTTATGTTCGTCGAGGAGGGCCCCAGGGTTGGCCCCGGGGCCGAGCCGAATGCGATTGCACAAATCATCGAGAGTTGCCTCGAGAACGGCTTGGACGGCGGGATCTTGGAGTAACCACCGTGGACATTTCCAGGGTAGGCGGGATTGAGATGGCTGGGTAGGAGAGTGGAGCAGGAACCGGACGGGAAGATGGTCTTCATGGCCGTAGCGGATGTCCGTGACATGGCGAACGTCACGAAGGTAGTTGTCGAAGAGAGACGGCGAGACAAGACAGTAGTCGATGCGATTGTGGCGACCGGGTCCCGTGAATTCGCGGCGGGTGGGATGGGACGAACGCCAAGCATCCAGCACGCCAAGACGCAGGAGCCAGTCACGGAACTCTGCCCGACCGAGGTCATGCGGGTAGGCCGTGACCTCGTCCAAGACCGGGTCCATGGGTATATTGAAGTCCCCGAGGACCAGGTGGTGGGCATCTGGCGGGAAATGACTCGGAAGAGTGGCGAGAAAATGTTTACGCTCCGGAACCGTCACGGGAGCGTAGACCACATGAATGAAGAGGCGGAAGTTGTCAATGATCGCCTCGACGACTAAGTAGTGGTGGCGAAGTGCTCCATCAGCATAATGGAGAGTAACGTCGGAGAGAGAGTGAAAGGGACAGCGACCGGAGAAAACGATACCGACTCCGGCCTTCCCACGTGCGGCGGTGTAGTCGGAGTCTGCTGTGTGGGACCAGAAGGTCGTTGCCTTGGAGTCGACGGAATGGGCGAAGTAGTTGGCTCGCCGGACGTGGTCGTAATCAGAGAATTTGGTTTCTTGGAAAGCCACCAGGTGAAAAGCAGAGAGAAGGGGCTGAAAGAGCGCGAGAGAAGAATGGTTGAGACCATTCGCGTTCATGGAGATCCCTTGAAGGGCCCATGGAGAATTAGAGAGAAGCGTCAGTGTGGTGGGACGCTGCAGGCTCATCGGAATGGGAGCTCATGGTAGTGTCATCGTCGGCAGCAGGAGCGTCCGTGGCGATTGGAGCAGTTAAAGCGTCTGGAGCAGCAGCAGCCACGTCATCGACGTCGGTATCATCCTCAGTGCCGTTGTCATCGTCACCGGCAGCGTCGCTGGAACCATTGTCGTCAGTATCGTCCCCGTCACTCACGGGATCATCGCAGACGACAAGGCCGAAGGCAACGGCAACAGAAGGGGGCAGGAAGGGTTCAAGTCGGGTACCGAGGTCCCCGACGCACAAGGCGTGGATGGTAGCGTCGGACCACAGTAGGAACTCGCAGAATCGGAGGCGGACTGGGTGAACGTTGTCGGTTAAAGCCGAGACCTTGACGGGGTCGTGGTAGATCGAGGGTGTGTGCGTGCGGAAGAACAAGTCCATCAGCGCGTACGCACAGCCCACATCTCGGTGAGGTTCGTTTTCATAGATTGAACACAGGAGTTGAGAAGCCGGGGGGATCTCCTCAGGGTAATCCATGCGCAGTCGACTGAGAAACTGAGTCGACTCGCTGTGGGATGACGCCGGAGCTTCACTGTAGGCACGTAAAATAGCGTGATCAATCATCGCTTTTTCCGACTCGGCCTGGTCATTCCGAAGGACTGGAGCAATCAACGCAGGCTGGGCCGTAATCGACGCCAGACGGGCTTCCGGTTCCGAAAGCTGGCCGAAGTCGGAGCGGGCCATGCGCGCGAGGGCTTTGCATCCCGATCGGGGTAGCGTGGTGCTCTCGACTTGGAGCACTGAATGATTGGAGATGAGGGAGCCAGTGGTGGGAGAGGGAGTGATAGAGTGCGAGACGACGGGCCCGTCCGCCGTAAAGACATCCACATCAACCTCAAATGACTCCTTGGTGTCCCCATCAGCCCTGACACCCTTGTGGTGAAGTGCCAGGGAAAGTTGGAGTTTAAGGGAAATGGAACAGAGAGCAAGAGAATTTCTGGTCACTTCCCCGAGGGAGTGACCACGACCCGGCCTCGCGGATTTACAACCACACACCAGGCCCCGCCGTATTAAGAATATAAGGACCCAGACGTGCGGAGTCAGCACAGGCCCCAGGTCCCGGAAACAGGTTCCAGGGGCCCAGGGGACCAGGGGCCCAATGTCCGAGGGTGCAGAATCGGTACACAGAATATCGAAGATTACAGAAAGTGCAGGTAACATGGAGCTAGTTCTTCTTCCAAGAGTCCACACGGGGCACTATCTAGATCAAAGGGTTAGGGTTAGGCAAGAAAAGCATACAGAGAATAAGGTAAATAAACACACTCGAATTTGCATTACACGTGGCAGCTTTAAGCGCCCCTCCTAAGCTTCTCCGTCGCTTCACCTCTTCCGGGCGGGATACCCTTTGGCCCCCCGACGTCCAGCAGGTGTTAGACGGCTCAAGCTACGCAAGTTGAACCTCAGGATAGTTGGCCTGAGGTGTCAAGTAAGTGTCAACACTCTACGACCCGCTACAGGAAGCGGTTTCCCTACGGGGAAGAACACAAAGGGGTCCAAGGACCAAGAACAGTCAGCCACCAAAGGGGTACGCAGTACCAGGTGCATCGCTCTCGACTAAGTCGATTGAGCCCAAGAAACCCGGTCCCAAGTGAAGTATATCCACTCGGGGACCACCAAGTCCAAGTCCTATACAAAGACCAAGTCTTTAAGTCTTCTGCGTCTAACGAGGAGCAAGACCAGCCAAGCCGACGGGTACACAAGGTGAGACCCAAGGTTGACGCGACACGGTATCGGGGTACCCCCTCCGTAAGTCGGCAGTCCGGCGCTGTGTGTGTTTGTGGATCTCTCACGTTGTTTGAGAATCCACTCCACCACAATGGTGCGCGTGCCCGGATCTTCGGGAGACGCGGGATTTCACCGTGAGTCCCACGAAGAAGAAAAGACAACGGTCAAGATAGACCAAGGGACAACCAAGACACTGGAAACCGGATCGCCAGTGATCAAGAAGGAAGAAGGATCGGAGGACCTGCAGAGCCCGGGGAGGAGCTCTGCTATTGAGGTCAAGGTGGAATATGAAGAAAAACCACAAAATCCTCCCCCTTATGTCTTCGTTGAAGAAGACAACATGGGCCATAATAAATATTATGGTCCAGGGGTCCCAAGTTTGACAGCGAAAGCTAAAAAACAAGGGACCCCGAAGCAAGTCTCCCAACCTACCACTCAAGAGCCAAAGGTGCCCAAGAACAAGCAAAAGAAGCAGAAGCATACCAAGTTGAAGGCACCGAGAGGCGGAGACACGACGGACGAGTCGGGGGAGATCCAAGGCGTGGCTAGTAAGGACTGGACAGAAGAAGATTTGGAAGAAGCCTACCATCGGAATAAATTGAAGAAGTTTCTTCGAAAGGACCCGGTGATGAAGACGCTCAAGGTCAAGCTTCTGGACCAGGTCCACGGTCCGATAACGGCTCTTCCCACCACGACCACAGACCTGGAGGTCCTCAAGGCCGTAATGAATCTGCTACATGAAGCTGGGATGGATGCTGGGAACTTTACCGCTGAGACCCTCTTCGATTTCGGGTTCGAGACCTTGAAGAAGACCTTAGTGACCCTGCATGGTCACCTCAAGACGTTAGTGGGGGAGTTCCCCCCCAAAGGAAGTACCCCGTCAAGATGGAGGAGTAGTGGATCCTGGTGTGGGCTCTCCTGCTGGGTCACTCGGTGAATCGTCACCAAGGTCTCAATACGAATCAGCCACCTCATCTATGATGTCGGCCCTGATGGATACGGTGGACCGAATGCAACTGGGTCCAGCTGGTGCAGCGTTGTTAGAAGCACGAATTCGCGAAGCTGGCCATATGGACACAGCAACCCCATGGGTCCAGCGCCAAGCACAGGAGGAGACGGAAGCCCGTTGCAAAGTGGAGCCAAGGTTGATGGGGACAAAAACGGATCAGGAAACAAAGACTGAGTCAGTTTCCCCTAGCGCACTCCAGTCGTACTTTGATAAGGCGATGACCAAGTTCCTTGAAGAGCAAGGCTCCACAAAAGTTGCAGTGGACAGGGGACACACCACGAAGGGTCAAGGACCAGTTCATCCCAGGTCCTCCCAGCGAATTGAGCGCCTAGGACCACTAGGCGATATCCCTGATGTGGACATGGAGTCTGTGGGGTCAACCCATGATGAATACGACCCAGATGACTTGGCGTTCCCGATGACCTCAGCGCGAGCGACTGTGGCCGCGGCTACGGCAGGAGGACCCCCTACTGTTGTTCCACACATTAGGGTATCGGCCTCGTCGGATCTGAAGGAATTTAGCGGGAGGGACCACGATGAAGATCGTGCCAGAAGCTGGAGCACTAAGGTAAAGACGGCTTTCCTCCGAGACCAGGCACCAGACAGCGAGAAGTGTCTCATTTTTGGGTCCCTGCTCACGGGTCCAGCTCAGAATTGGTATCGACAGCTAGGTCGAACGGTACGCGTCGATTGGAAGCTGCTTCTGCGAGAGTTCCAAGCACAATTTTGCGGCTTGGGGGTGTCGGTGGCCCGACAATATTATCACGCCAGAAAGAGAACCGATGAGTCACCCTTGGAATATCTGTACCGTTTGAATGTGGCAGGGCTCAGGGCCAAGCTAGATATTAAGGGTGGACCCCCCCAGTGTAAAGCGTGAACACGTGGATCATTACGTGGAAACCTTGGATGATCGAGAATTAGCGGACCAGCTTACATTGCTCAGACTTTCTGATGCAGATGACCTGGAGGAAGTCCTGCTGGCTCGTCAGAGAGCGAAGACGCGTCAAGGAAGGGTCTTGTTCGGGTCCAGCAAGTTTCGCCAGAAGGCCCCAACCACCCCAGACCACACCAAGAGTCAGCTGAGAAGACCCGTCCAAGTCATCCGAGCCACTTCTGAAAGTGAAAATGACCAAGGGTCCAGCTCCAGTGGGTCTGAGGGAGAAGGTGACCTCAGAAGAATTTATGCGGCGGCGAGTAAGCCCTACACTGGCAGGGCGAGGAACGCAGATGACCCCCGGGATCATCAGGACCCAGACCCAGACCGAAGTCGACGCATGGCAGAGGGACCTGGACAAAAGGTGGTTCCAGGGACACCCGCGACAAAGTGTACCCATTGTGGGTCTAGGAAGCATGGGGATCTGGACTGTTGGAAGCGACTCGTTTGCGAGTGCTGTGGAAGGAAGGGTCACCCAGCCGACCACTGCCTGTTTGTGTGTCGCGGTTGTGGCAAGGTTCATGACGTCGGCAAGTGCCCGATGGAAGAGTTCTACAATCTGATTCGCCAGTGGTACAACCCGACCAAGCACGCGGGGCAGCTGCCCGAGGCGGCGGAGAAGATGTTAAATTAGAACGCTCGCCAGGTTTGAATCTGGTACGAGCCGAGCGTTCTAATTGTTGCATTTATGCATTTGTGGAGAAACACCCCGTGGAGAAGGTCAATAAGTTGGATGAATTGATTGGAAATACATCGGGCTTTTGCATTAATTCTGTTGCTGCTGTGGCCAATGCATGTATACCTCACGTTTATTCCCGAGGAGAGACTATGATGACATTGGATTTATTGCCGGGAGAGTCAAGAGGATACTGGAAACACCATGCCCCAGGAAAGTGGTTTAAGCAAGCCAAAGCCTCTGGAAAAGTTAACAATATTCGTGCGAATCTACTGTTTGATTCTGGTGCCGAGATATCTATTTTGGATATCGCCTTTGCTCGTAAGGCAGGCTGCCAGATTAACACAAGCGAGAAACAAGAGTGTGTGGGCATTGGAGAAGCAGTTTACACCACGGAAGGGCGAACGAAGATCAAGATAACACTGAATGGTGTATTAGTATACTTCTTCAATGTGTGGGTCGGGTCCATGACCGGCCAGGATGTACTACTAGGAATGGACTTTATGGTGCCAGCTGGAATTCGTTTGGACATGGCGGATGGAACTATTTGCTTGCCAGACGAAGTTCGAATCCAGCTGACAGGTCGCAAGACCTTGTATAGTGGCCATATGTCTGAGGTCAAATTGGGCCAGTACGTGAATTTACCTGCGACAAAATATGTCGAGGTTCCGCTGAAGAGGGTTACGTCGGACCAGTGGAAATTATGGATGACCCGTGGAGACAGATGGGTAACTACGATGATCCAAGGACATGGACATCGCCAATTCTTGAGGGTCACCAATGTGAGTGACAAGGACCTGATCCTACACGAGGATACCAAGCTGGGCATTTGGCTGGCTAAGGACCGGGTTCCCCGGGCCCAAGGATTCGTGTCAGTTGGTTCTAGGAGGTACGCTGAATGGAAAAATCTAGCCTACCAAGCAACCACCGACGAGGAGGATGCAGAAACCACTCAAGAAGAAGTGTACCAAGGTCCGATGGTCGAGAAACCTCAGTACACAACTCCACAGAAGATGTTGCTACGGACGGGGACCCAAGTGCCAGTGGTTAACGTGGTGCACGAGCCCGTTATGAGGGACCCTGAGTCATTGCCATCAGATCAGGAGTCTGGAGGGGAGGCCCTCGATGGAGGTCAACCAACTGGAGCTAGTGTGGGCACGGAAGTCTCATCTAGGGATAGGACCGATATGGAGAGGGTCCACCTAGAGGGGGGTCCACCGGTTATCAAGGCTGAAGTAGATACTTCCGATGACCAGGTCTGTGTTCACGAGAGTGGAAACTTATGTGCCGAAGATATCGACAAAAATTGGTCTGTTATTCCTGAGGTCACCCCATCCACGAACGAAGTTATGTTGGAAGACATCCAGATTCCAGACCCCGGTGATACCCCAAAGGAGGAGGTAGACCGCCTCCGTCAGATTATATGGCGAAAACGACATTTGCTGATGGGAAAAGGTAACGCATTACCCCCGGCGGCTCGAGGAGCAGTGTGCGACATTGATGTTGGGAACGCACGGCCAATCGCCCAACGGGTACGGAAGGTGGCCCCTCAGTTAGGGAGAAGCTGGCAGACCTGATAAAAGGCCTCTTGTCATCCAAGATAATCCAGCATTCCACCTCCCCATGGGCCAGTCCAATTGTAATTATTGTCAAGAAGAATGGGGTGGATATAAGGCTGTGCATTGACTACCGGATGGTGAATGATTTAACGCGGCTTATGGTGTATCCTATGCCTCTCGTGAATGAGTTGCTGGAAGACCTAGATAAGGCCCTGTGGTACTGCTCACTGGATATGGCTAGCGGCTTTTGGGTGGTCAGTATGACCGAACGAGCCCGTTTAATCTCGGCGTTTGTAACCCCGCTCGGACTTTTTGAGTGGAGACGAATGCCGTTTGGACTGAAGAATGCGCCGCAGATCTATCAGCGGCTGTTGGATAATGCTTTATATGGGTTTCTTACGATTTCCTCCGAGCCGGGCTCTGACAAACCAGAGGACCTGTTCGAGGTGGGCCATCCAGAGGGAGACCTCAAGAAGTCTATATTAGGACGTAGGTCCTATATCGACGATATTTTGGTGACCTCGGAGTCATGGGATGACTTATGCGTGAAAGTGGAACGACTTTTGGAGGTGTGTGCCCACAAGTGGAACTTATCGATCAGCGCGGTTAAGAGCTCATGGGGCTGTCAAAAGGTAGATTACCTTGGCCACCAAGTGTCAGCGGAAGGGCTGGAGGCCCACCCTAAAGACCTTCAGTCCTTGGTGGACTTACCGTTGCCCACTACCCTGAAAGCTATGCAGTCGTTTCTCGGGAGTCTCAACTATTACAGTCGGTTTCTGGAGGACTACGCCATTTATGCATCCATCCTGTACGAACTAAGGGAAGTGGATTACCACGTATTACGAAACCGGATAAGAAGGACTGGGGACATACAGGGAGATGACCAGGAGGAGGACCGATGGGCCCGGGTGCAGGTAGCATTTGCTATGTTAAAGAATAAGATCGCCACTGCCCCAATCCTCCGCCATTTTGATCCAGACCGGGAACCCGTCATTATCGTCTATGCTAGCGAGTGGGCCATCTCGGCATCCCTGGTGCAGGAATATGAAGGGGTGTATATGCCGGTAACTTTCACGAGTCGGACTTTGAAGCCAAACGAGATCAACTATGGGCTGGTGGACAAGGAAGTGTTGGCGCTATTGCGGATACTAGACCTTTGCTACACGTCGCTAGGTCACCCGACCTATCAAGGTCTTGACCCGACACTCAACACTGGCGTGGTTAGTCCGGTCACCGGGTCTACAAGGTCGCCTTGGAAATTGGGCTGCGCTTCTGTCCCAATGGACGTTAGAAGTGGTCAAGTGTAAGCGCGGCGAAGATGAAATACTGGGGACATTAGCGGTAAGCATTACGCCTCGCGAAAATGTGGACTCTATTCTATCTTCAATCGCCCCCAAGAGACATCCGCGCCAAGCTATCACGGTGGTTCCTCCTACAGTCGAACCTGAGGAAGTCTTGTACGTGGTCGGTTTCGATGGGTCTGCACGAGTTAAGCGTGGGGGAGGAGCCTGCAGTGCTATTGTGTGGCAACTCCCGGAATGGACGGTAGTCGCCGCTGCTTCCCGATATTTGACTGAAGCGACAGTAAATGAGGCAGAGAATGAAGGCCTATTGTTGGGCTTCCTTCTACTGGAGAACCTGGAGCGTAGACGTCTAGTAGTGTGTGGAGATTCTAACCTGGTCGTGCGACAGATGCGAGGAGAAATCGAGTGTAAGGCGCAGGGCCTGACAGTACGACGGGCGAAGGCCCTGGAAAAACTCAGGTCCTGGCCCGTTCACGAGTTTCTACACATGAAGCGCGAATGGAACCAAAGTGCAGACCGACTTGCTAACGTGGCTTTGCACCAGCAACAGGGTGTCAATATAGTGCCGGAAGAAGAGTTCAAGGACCTCGAAGCAATTAACCGTCTACCTGAGCTTTTAATACCCAAGGACCAGAGCCATGCATTGCGAGTTACAGCTGTTACGAGATCCCGGGCCCTATCCAGAATACCGACGGAAGTCGTGCAAGAGGAAGTGGTGCAACGGATAAGGATCGAACGAATTGCAGCAGCCCAAGATGAAGAGATGTGGATACGTGATTTGAAGATTTACCTACGGGGCAACTGGGGTAGTCTATCGGCCGAGGTGGCATTTACGTGTGGAAAGATTGAGATGAACTACGCTTTGGATGATGACGATCTTCTTCTGTACTGCCCTTACCAGGGAACAGTAGATGAGGACCGTGATGGGTTGATTCGGCTAGTTATACCCGAAAGTCTACAACAAGACTTTCTACACCAGTCTAGAAGGGGGACACCAGGGAATTGGCCGTACATACCAACGGATCCGGAAACATTTCCATTGGAAAGGCTTATTCCGGAGTGTTCAGCGCTATGTTGGCACTTGCGTAGACTGCGAGACTGGCAAAGGTGGCCCCACCTTACGAGGGAGAAGTCCAGGGAACATTCAAGCTACCCACCCGTTCCAAGTTATCGCGATGGACCATATCCCATCGTTGCCCAATCGTTCAAGGGTAATACAGAGCTGTTGATTTGGGTGGACCTGTTTACGGGATATGTGTTTGCCAAGGCTAGTTCGTCGAGGTCGGCCCAAACCGTGGCAGAAGGTTACGAAGAGTGCGTATTCCGTCGGTTTGGGGCCAGTGAGGCGATCCGTCACGACAGAGAACCCAGTTTCATGTCAGATTTCTTTCGTGCTTTCAACCGCATAATTGGGCAGAAACAGCGGGCGACTATGGCGTATCGACCACAGGCCAATGGCACAGCAGAGAGAATGGTACAGACCATTACACGGTCCATCAAAATGTATGTGTCCGAGGTAGATCAGAAGGACTGGGATGCCTATGCAGAAAGGCTCACTTTCGCGTTGAATACGGCCCAGGACCGGATCCGAAAGGAAACGCCATTTTTCTTGGTACATGGATGGGATGCCCGAAGTACTCTAGAAGCCACCATACCGTTAGGCAGCACGAAGCGGCGTGAATGTGAGCCCCGTCGATGGCGATATAGCGTACAACGTCAGTATCGCAGAGCGAGAGAACAAGCCAACGAATTATTACGATCTGCGATGGAAAGTCGGGCCCAGGCCCACAATGAGGAGGTGGTTGATGGTCATATTGAGGTGGATTCCCAAGTCTGGTTATACTTGGACCGGGTCAAGGAGGGGTATGCTCGAAAGCTGGCACATCTATGGCACGGGCCGTTCCGAGTGAGAGAACTGGTGGGTGACTATGCCGTTCGTTTAGATATCAGTGGAACAGACTACCGTATATACCCGTTGGTACACGTTTCAAAATTGAAGCTGGTCCGGCAATACCCGGATAGACCAGATACGGTGTTGGTGGTAGACGAAGCGAACCGGGTGGATTTTGATGAAGCTCTATTGCCAGAAGACAGTTGGGTCGCGGAACTGGAAGAGGATGAATACGAAGTGGAGAAGATTCTAGACAGACGTATGGGAAGGAAAACTCGGTACGGACGGATCCAGTGTGAATACCTGGTACAATGGAAAGGATATCCTGACCCGTCATGGGTGGATGAGGTGGACCTCAACTGCGGGGGATTGCTTAGGGACTATGAGCGCAGGCAGGCTACTCGGAACCGATTCGAGGCAATGCAGAGTCATGAAGAGTAGTGGGGAGGAGTTCATCTTGGGAAGGCCAAGATGATGCAAGAAGGAGGCGGTATTTGTCATACATTTACAAGGGGGTCAAGTTATTATATTCGAGAGTGCGACAGCACAAAAGAGATTGCGAAGTATTGTGAAAGGCCCAGCGTATCAGGGCACCGAGGTACCGGGGCCCAGGGGCCCAGGGACCCAGGGATACAGGCCAAAGAGAAGGAACGTGAAGTTAGGGGAAAAGCGTTGGAGCAGAAAGCTAGCTGACTAAACATTTTATGCATCGGTGGCCGGGCGAAATTTGCCGGAGAGACGAGGGACCTGGAAGGCGGGGTGTTTCTGAATGTTCTTGCGATAGAACACGCGCCAGGGGGCAGTGTCGTCTGCGGTATGCAAAGCCCTCAACAAGTCCAACTGAGGATCCTCCGTGGTGACGATTGGGTACCAGACGGTCAGCTGACGGGTCGGGATCATGGGCTGGAAGTAGGGGTCAAGAAGAATGTCGAGGTCACAGTGACCGGCCTTCATCCCTTCCAGGACCTTCTCAAGTACGTCCATCCAAGCCCTCACCGCCTTGGCCCGCCGTTTCTTCCTCGCATTGGACAGCCGAGAGGCGTATTGGCTCTTTGTACGGAGCCCGGAGAAAAGAGGAAGTCGGTGTCGGTCTTCCCATAGACTCTGGCGTGACGCATCGACGTACGTATCATGGAGCTTCACGAGGTCATTGAACCAGCCGGACACTGGAAAAGAAATAGGGGTTACGGTCACGACCCCCTGGGCCCAAGGACAGGAGTCCATCAGAAGCTGAAGTTGAGAGTCCTTCATGAGGGCTTCGCTCCAGATTGGGGGACTTCGGGGCTTCTGGTCATCAGAAGCACCCACCCAAGACAGTGGAAGAGATACCTTGGACCAAAGATCCTCTGGCGTCAGCTGGGTGATAACGAGGGCCCCTACCTGGGAAATGGACCAGGGGGCAACGTCTTCCGCGGCGAACGTGCTGGGTGTCGCATAACCAGGAAGGGAAGAGCCGTGGATGTTACGGTCGGGGGGATCATCATGGGTGGGACCCTGGCTGGCAGGACCCTCAGGTGTTGGTACCGGATCCTCGCTGCTGGGACCCTCAGATGTGGGTGCAGGATCCTCGCTGCTGGAACCCTTGGAGGGTGGTGCTGGACCCTTGCCGCTGGAACCCTTGGATGGTGGTGCGGAACCCTTGCCGCTGGAACCCTTGGGTGGTACTGGACCCTTGCCGCTGGAACCCTTGGAGGGTGGTACTGGACCCTTGCCGGCGGGGCCCTTGCGGCGGGAACTTTTGGCTGGTGGCTTACGCTTAGCATGGCTAGACTCGTCACTCTCAGTTTCAGAGTCTGGTCCAAACATCTCCAAGAACTCGTCGGAGTACGTCGTTCGAGCCTTCTTGTTCCTTGACGCCCGAGACGCTGCGTGGGAGGTGCGAGGGGATGGGGACCTTGAAGGTGGAGTGGGAACCTTGGACTTGGCCTTAGTCGATAGGTCTATGACCTCGGGGCCGACCTCTGAAGTAGAGGGTACAGGGCCGGAGCGACGACTGGAAGCCCGCGACCTGGCCATGGCGGCGAACATCGAGTCGTCACTACTGCTATCCTCGGCCTCAGATGACCCCGGGGCACGATTGGCTTTTCGCTTCTTCGGCTTAAGGGGCGACCGAGCCTTGGATGAAGGCGAACGTGACCTTTTCGTCGTTCTGGAACTTCGGGCTTTGGTCGTGGCTGGGGTCGATTTTGCCGCCATGCCTCGAGCAGCCGTTAGCTGCTTCTGCAGCTGGTCACGTTCCCGGAGGAGGGTCTTCACGCGGCTCTTGTAGTTGGCAACCTCCTTCTGGAGTACCAACACTTGTTTGGACAGTTCTTGAGGATTGCGAAGTGCGTCCAACTTGGACTCCAGCGACCGAATCTCAGCCGAAGACTTTGCGACAGCCTCGTTGTACTGGTCCTTCCAGTACTTGATCTGGGATCGGGATTCTTCCACTTCCCGAGAATTGTCCACCCGTTGGGCGAGTGCATCCCGGTACTCGGCGATGGCCAGCTGGTCCACTTCATGCTCGTGGACCAGATTCCGGACCCAAGACTGTATCCGGGGCGCATGGGTCACCTCGAATTCCGTGAGGTCGTCTACGCGACGCTGTAATTCCGCGGTCCGGCGATGTTCCATCTGGTAGGCCCGTTGGAGGACCCTGTGTTCCTCAGCGAGGGTCTCCATGGCCTGGGCCCGTTCCACCGCGCCACGTAAAACTTCCCAAGCTTGAGAGACCTCCAGATAATTGGGGGGGCTCCCCAATAAGGTCCACGGTCGGGGCGACCTCGTCAGGGTCAGGTCCAGGAAGTGTGGGAAAAGACCAACGGTCAGGTGCTTGGGACCCGGTGGAAAGATTACGAGAAGTCAGTAACGGATACAAGTCGTGTGAGTTGGTGAACGCAACCACCCGAACGACGTAGGATCACTTACTGTTAATTCGAAGAGTTTGGACAAGGGTGCACGTGGTCTTACCGCAGTTCGAAAGACCAGCGCGCAGGGGACAGCTGTGGTGAAGTGCCAGGGAAAGTTGGAGTTTAAGGGAGATGGAACAGAGAGCAAGAGAATTTCTGGTCACTTCCCCGAGGGAGTGACCACGACCCGGCCTCGCGGATTTACAACCACACACCAGGCCCCGCCTTATTAAGAATATAAGGACCCATACGTGCGGAGTCAGCACAGGCCCCAGGTCCCGGAAACAGGTTCCGGGGACCCAGGGGCCCAGGGGCCCAGGGGTACAGGAGCCCAGAGGCCCAGGGGTACAGGGACCCAGGGGTACAGGGGTACAGGGCCCAGGGGTACAGGGGTACAGGGGCCCAGGGGTACAGGGCCTAGGGGTACAGGGGTACAGGGGCCCAGGGCCCAATGTCCGAGGGTGCAGAATCGGTACACAGAATATCGAAGATTACAGAAAGTACAGGTAACAAGGAGCCAGTTCTTCTTCCAAGAGTCGACACGGGGCACTATCCAGATCAAAGGGTTAGGGTTAGGCAAGAAAAGCATACAGAGAATAAGGTAAATAAACACACTCGAATTTGCATTACACGTGGCAGCTTTAAGCGCCCCTTCTAAGCTTCTCCGTCGCTTCACCTCTTCCGGGCGGGATACCCTTTGGCCCCCCCGACGTCCAGCAGGTGTTAGACGGCTCAAGCTACGCAAGTTGAACCTCAGGATAGTTGGCCTGAGGTGTCAAGTAAGTGTCAAGACTCTACGACCCGCTACAGGAAGCGGTTTCCCTACGGGGAAGAACACAAAGGGGTCCAAGGACCAAGAACAGTCAGCCACCAAAGGGGTACATAGTACCAGGTGCATCGCTCTCGACTAAGTCGATTGAGCCCAAGAAACCCGGTCCCAAGTGAAGTATATCCACTCGGGGACCACCAAGTCCAAGTCCTATACAAAGACCAAGTCTTTAAGTCTTCTGCGTCTAACGAGGAGCAAGACCAGCCAAGCCGACGGGTACACAAGGTGAGACCCAAGGCCAATTCGACACGGTATCGGGGTACCCCCTCCGTAAGTCGGCAGTCCGGCGCTGTGTGTGTTTGTGGTTCTCCTACGTCGTTTGAGAATCCACTCCACCACAAATTCTTGGAACCATCCAGTACACTCGAAAGAGATCGGATCGACCAGTTGTTCATACAGCAGCCAGGGCTGGCGAGCGTATAATTGGATGATTGAGAGGAGGTGATCAACCCAGATGACCACTCGGAATCACTAGGTTTCTGGAGTTTTCCAGAAGGAGCAGGGAATATGTAACCCCTCGGTTTCGAATAATGGTGGAAGAGTGTATCCAGATCCAATTCTGAAACGCACAACAAGCTGATTCTACGAGCGGACCAAGGAAGCGTATCGGATGACGCTCGAGGGACTCGATCACGATAACCTGGAATCCAAAGATCACTAGAGATTGTGGTATCGGGGAGATCCGAGAATTCCTCCGCTGTCATCAATTGATTGCAAGGAATCCGAGGTTCGCTGTCAATACTGAGGCTATCCTCAGATTCACTGGAGGGTTCGCCAAATAAATCTGTCATCGACAGTTTCATGAGGGGACTTAACTGGACTGGGTGAGTCCACCACGATCGGTGAAGAAGGTGGAAATACCGGAGACCGAGCCACAGTGCGTCGTCGAGAAGCCGATCGAGAAGAGGATAACGCAGCCAGCAGAGAGTCGTCCGTCTGATCTGAACCATATCCAAAAGGATCTTCTTCACTCGCATCTGTAGAAGATGAAGGAGAGGTTCGGGGAGAATCTGGGGTTGGTGACCCAGAAAAATCGGGGGAATTTGATCTTGATCTGGGCGAATGCGATCTCGATCTCTATTTGTCTGGACCTGATCGTGTTGAAGCTATGGAATTTTCAAGACTTGATCGGGCCGAGGTTAGGGAATAATTGGGACTTAAATCATGGAGACTTGGGGACGTAGATGTTCTTCGAATACGCTTGAGCAGGGGCTGATCCGAGTCAGAAATTTTTCGCTGACGCTTGTTCCGTTGTGGAGATACTTCACTAGAAGCAGCGGCTGGTGACGACGTTGAGGGCGGCGACCCGTTTTGGTGTAATATACCAGACAAACGAGCGAAGAGAGAGTTCCGATCCTTAAATTCCTGCGCAAGTTGATCGCGCTCAATCCGGATCGCGTCAAGCTGAAGTCGGGTGACATGGAGTTGCTGTTTGGATTGGATGTAGCGAGACTTAAATTGGCTCTCGGAATTTTTGGCTTGAGCAGCCTGTTCATTGGACGACTTGGAGGAATCAAGCGCAGCTGCCAGATTGTTCTGGGCGGCATCCAGCTGGAATTGAAAACGCTACTCGGCCTTGCGGCGAGCTGCGGTGGCGTCGAGTAGAGAGGAACGAAGATCCGCGATCTCCATCTCCAACTGGCCGATTTGTTTCAATTCTTGGCGATACTCCTCTGCCGATCGAGTCGCAATTTGCAATTCGCAGCACAAGGAATTATACTTGTATGACACGAATTTCGCGAAACTTCCAGCCAATTCACGATCAGCTTGAATCTCGCGTTCCAAACGAGCGCAGCGAGTTTCTTGGGAGTGCAATGCATCGTAAAGTGCTTCGTAATTGTCTAATACGTCCTGCTGGGTGTCCAAGCAGTCGTAGAGCTGGTCAATTTGGGCCTTCAGAGCAGCCCGATCCATGGTCGGAATGACCCTCGCCCGACCACCAGGAAAACTTGCAAGCGATCGTGGAGTGGGTGCGATCGACGGTTGGTGGGAATTCGTGATCCGGTTTGATGGAGCAGAAGCTTGATGTTGGAATGTCGACATGTTGAAAACGAGAATTTGAGCGAAGGAATAGAATATGCACGGACACACCAGCACTGTATGCCGGTGATCAGCGCAGGGGACGGCTGTGGTGAAGTCGATCAAGAATAATTGATCAACAATATCGAAAGTGATCATAATGTGGACCATTTACACGGCGGAAGTCATATTCTATGGATTATACTTGGCTATTGTATGGAAGCGATCAAGATCTATCGATGAATGATCGCATAGTTTATACTTGGCTATTGTATTGGAATGACAGCTTATCTGGATCGATCATGTGATGGCCACGGTTGGCCGAGGATTACGCGGCTGTGATGACGATCAGGGTGGGAGATCGCTCGATCGCAATCGTCGATTCTGATCAACAAGTGTGATCGACGATCGTGATCAGCAAGTGTGATCGACGATCGTGATCAACAAGTGTGATAGTCGATCGTGATCAACAAGTGTGATCAACGATCGTAACCTCGATCCAGAAAGCCGATCGCGAGATGTAACCGGTTACAGATCGATCGTAACCTCGATCGACGGATCAAGATCGCGATGGTATCCGAAGTGGACCACATACCGAGGTCTGATTTTCCTGAAAGAGACGACACGCGGCAGTAGGTAATGTCATACAGATAGGCATAATCGTAAGATTTGGTATTGGATTGGTTAACATTAAACAGAGTTTCTTTAACTTCCAAGCACGACGCAGACTTCTCTTCCGGGCGGATAACTTTGGCCCCCGACGATCAAGAGCTTCTGTTACGCTAAGACAAGTGATATCCCTTGATTGTTTGGCCAGGGATTACAAGAACTCTCAACCCAAGCAAAACCCCCCTTCGATCGGACGCAGTATACATCGTAAAGGACAAGGCACAAGATCGAGACGACTCAAGTGGTCAGAAGATCAAGTGAAATCAAGTGGATCAAGTATCTACATTTGGATAAGGCGGTCTCAAGGCAGACCAGGGTGACTCATAGAGCACCCCCCATACAACTTTCGATCGCGTGAGGATTTTCCACGTGATCGACCCCCCGACCAATCCCCAACCCTGGTCAAGTTCAGCATCGACTCAAGTCCACCGAGAAGAGTGCAGCCCGCCCTACCGACGGGTACACAAGGTGAGGAAGGAAAGTTACACGGATACGGGGTACCCCCTCCGTTAGTCGGTCGTCTGGGCGCCAGTGGAGAGTCGGGATCACATCAGAAATTTTGTGATCGCCACTCCACCACAGTCACATGGGGCCTACCAGTAACCCGGGGTCCACTGGTCACCTAGGTCCACCGGTCACCTGGGTCATCCTGTCACCTGGGTCCACCTGTTGATTGGGACCCACCTGTTACCTGGGTCAACCTAAGCTGCTCTAGCAGCACTGGTCCTTTGGTCTGTAGTGTAGGACATCCTAGTATCTTCTCCGAACTCGGGACCTTGGACCAGTTCGGGACCCTGGTCACTCCCTGTCACTCATTCAAGAGAGTGACCGAGATCTTTCCCGCCAGTTATTATAATAACTACGAAGGGCCCCCCATTTCTCTGGCACTTCTCCACAGCTGTCCCCTGCGCGCTGGTCTTCCGAACTGCGGCAAGACCCCGTGCATCCTTGTCCCGTCTCCTTAACATATAAGTAGGTGTCCATGTGCTTGACGATCTTTCGTATTCACCAACTCACCCACCCTTTATTTACCAGTGACCTCTTCCAGTTCTTTCTCTGACGAACCCCTAGCACCTGCCGTTGGTCTACCCCTCCACTGCCTGGACCTGACCCTGCCTTGGCTATTCCGACTGTAGACCTCGTAGGGGAGCCCCCCGATTATGCGAGTGTTACCCGGGCGTGGGAAGCGATCCAGCTGGCGATGGAACGAGCCCAAGTTATGGAGACCCTTGCTGACAATCATAGGGCCCTCCAGCAGGCCTATCAGGCTGAGCATCGCCGGGCCCAAGACTTGCAGAGCCGCGTGGACGAGGTCATTCGATTTGAAAAAGTTGATCTTCCCCGGATCGAGGCTCGAATTCGGAATCTCGTCCGCGACCACGAAACCGACCAGCTAACTATTGCGGAGTACCGAGATGCGCTCGCCACCCGGAAGGATTATCGCCTTGACGTTGAAGCGTCTCGGTCCAAGATTCGGTACTGGAGGGGCCAGTATGAGGCCACGGTGACGAGCTTCACACTCCAGATAGAAGAGCTGGAGGCCAAGTTGGATACCACCACGGCCGATCTTCGGTCCACAGTATCTCAAGTATCACTACTTCGAGATGAGCTGGCCCGCTCTAAATCTCTCGTGAAGCAAGTCGCCTGCCAACGGGACCAACTCAAGTAACAGCTGGCCGTAGCTCGGAGCGCCGCGGATAGATCTGCCTCGCCTAAGACTAAGGTCCCAGAACCTTCAAGGGCTAAAAGATCTCGGTCTCCTGCTGCCAAAGTTCCGGCCCCTTCCACATCCAAGAAGCTTCGGACTACCCGTGCCCCAAGTTCCCCTGAAGAAGAGTCTAGTAGCAGCGATAAGTCTACTAGCTGCGATGCCTCGGTCACGTGCCTCTCGTCGTCGTTGTAGCCCGGTGACTTCTGTGGGGAAACCCGCTCCAGAGGCGGTAGACTTATCTCGTAAACAGACATCCAGCCTTTCTTCGACGTCCGTGAGATCTACTGGGACACCTAAGTCCGGTCTTCGCCTTAAAACAACGGAGTCCAAACCGGCGGGGTCCACTGGGAAACCAAAGTCCAGTCATCCTCTCAAACCGGCAAGGTCCACTAAGAAACCGACGTCCAAGCCTCTTCCCAAAAAAACGGGGTCCACTGGGAAACCAATGGCCAAGACTCCTCCCGAAGTACAGACATCACCTGCTGCTTCTTCCAGCTCGGAAAAGACGCCTACGCCTCATTCCGACCTGTTCATCCAGCTTTTCGGTCCTTCTGAGTCCGATAGTGAGAGTCTCGACTCTGATGATCAAGGGGTGCCAGCATCCAAAGGTCCCGCTGGTTCCAACGCATGGGGCCTATCCATTCCGGGATACGCCCAGCCAAGTCTGTTTAAGACCGAAGACGTTGCCCCATGGCCCGTCTCTATGGTGGGCCCCCTTGCGATCTCGCAATTGAGCGTGAAAGACCTGTGGTCCCGCATAACCCTTCCGGCTTCGTGGATGGTTCCGGGGCCCCCTTTAGACAAAAGATCCAAGGACCGCCTGGGCGAGACTAATAGTCTCGTAACGGAATCTCAGCTCCGGCTGTTGATGAACTCGCGCCCATGGGAGAAGCAGACGAAGTCCGAGTATCCTCTCTCGTTCCCCGTAAACGGCTGGTTTGTTGGACTGGTGGAGCTCCACGATGCCTACGTAGACGCATCGCGCCAGAGTCTGTGGGAGGACCGGCACCGTCTTCCTTTTTCCATAGCTCTTCGTGCCAGCAGTGCGTACATCTCCCGAATTTATAACGCCAGGAAAAAACGACGGGCCAAGGCGACGCAGGCTTGGATGGGAGTGCTGAAGAAGGTCCTGCAAGGGATGGTAGCAGGTCACTGTGACTTGGACATCCTGCTGGCCCCCTTCTTCCAGCCAGTTACCCCACACGTCAACTGTCTTTCTGGACCCCAAGGGTCAACCAGGAGAGTTCTCAACCGGGGCCGATGGAGGCGTTGCAGGTAGTGGATGATGCCGAACCGTGGCGCATATTTTACCACAAGAACATCCACGAGCATCCCGCTTTCGAAGTTGTCCGTCTCCATGGCAAGTTTTCTCCGCCCGACACCGCCTGAGGGTTATCACTAGCTTTAAGTGTATCCTTAATAAGCCGAGATAATGCCATTTCACCTCGAAATACCTAGCACATTCTCGATCTTCCTCCTTGATGCCATATCTTAGGTGGTCCCTCGGTGTCCTCTACAGGTTAGCAATACTTCACTCTTCTTGTTCTGCTGCACTTCTCGAATACATAACTGGACCAATTTCTGTGCATGCAACAAATACCACCTCCTTCTTGTATCATCTTGGCCTTCCCAAGATGAACTCTCTCCTCTACTCCTCATGGATCTGCATCACCTCAAAAAGATTCCGAGTGACTTGCCTGCGTTCGTAGTCCTCAAGTAGTCCACCGCAATTGAGGCCCACCTCGTCTAGCCCACGACGGATCGGAGTATCCTTTTCACTGCACCAGGTATTCACATTGAATACGACCATACCGAGTTTTTCTTCCCATGCGCTTGTCAAGAATCATCCCCTCACTCATTGTCTTCAAACTCCGCATCCCAGCTATCCTCTGGTAACAGGGCTTCGTCAAAATCCACCCGATCTGTTTCTTCCACCACCAACACCGTATTCGGTCTGTCGGGATATTGCCGGACTAGCTTCAACTTCGAAAGGTGTACCAACGGGTAAATGCGATAATCTGTTCCTCTGATATCCAAGCAAGCTGCATGGTCCCCCACCATTTCCCGTACTCGGAATGGTCCATGCCATAGGTGGGCCAATTTTCGGGCATAGCCTTCCTTGACCCGGTCTAGATACAACCACACCTGAGATTCTGCCTCAATCATTCTATCCGCCACCTCTTCATTGTGGATCTTGGCTCGACTTATCATTGCTGATGGCAATAATTCATTGACTTGCTCCCTTGCCCGGCGATACTGTCGCTGTACGCTATATCGCCACCGGCGGGGGTCACATTCACGCCGTCTGGTACTACCCAGCGGTATAGTGGCCTCCAACGTGCTTCGTGCGTCCCAACCGTGCACCAGGTAGGACGGAGTCTCCTTTCAGACCCGGTCCTGTGCCGTGTTCAACGCAAATGTGAGCCGTTCCGCATATGCATCCCAATCCTTATGGTCCACCTCCGACACATACATCTTGATAGCTCGGGTGATCGTCTGTACCATCCTTTCCGCAGTTCCATTGGCCTGCGGTCAGTAGGCCATGGTGGCCCGCTGCTTTTATCCAATCATGCGGTTGAAAGCGCGAAAGAAATTCGACATGAAACTTGGTTCCCTGTCGTGTCGGATCGCCTCACTGGCCCCAACGGGTCACTGGCCCCAAACCGACGGAATACGCACTCTTCGTACCCTTCTGCCACTGTTTGGGCCGACCTCGACGAGCTGGCCTTAGCAATTACGTAACCAGTAAACAGGTCCACCCACATCAACAGCTCCGTGTTTCCCTTGAACGACTTGGGCAACGATGGGATATGATCCATCGCGATGACCTGAAATGGGTAGGTGGCCCGAACATTCACTGGGGTCTTCCCTCGTAAGGCGGGTCCACCTTTTCCGGTCTCGCAGTCGACACAAGTACCAACGAAGCGCTGTACACTTCGAAACAGCCCTCTCCAATGGAAATGCCTTCGTATCCGCTGGTACGTGCGGCCGATTCCTTGGTGTCCCCCTTCTAGACTCTTGTGGTAATGGTGCAGAAAATCTTGTTGTAGGCTTTCGGGTATCACTAGCCGGATCCACCCATCGCGATCCTCTTCAGCTGTCCCCAGACCCGGGCAATACAATAGAAGTCCGTCATCATCCAAAGCGTAATTCGTCTCGATCTTGCCGCATGCCAACGCCACTTCTGAGGGTAAGCTGCTCCACTCACCCCGTAAGTAGAGCTTCAAATCCCGTATCCACATTTCTTCGTCTTGGGCAGCCGAAATTCGCTCAATTCGTATCCGTTGCACCACCTCTTCTTGCACAACCTCTGTCGGCATCCTGGACCAGACCCGAGACCTCGTGACAGCCGTAATTCGCATTGCTAGGCTGGGATTCTTGGGTACCAAGAGTTCAGGCAGACGATTAATCTCTTCGAGGTCTTTCCACTCTTCCTCAGATATTATTTCGACACCTTGTTGCTGTTGCAGGGCCGCGTTAGCGAGACGGTCCGCACTCTGGTTCCATTCACGCTTCATGTGTAGAAACTCATAGGCTGTCCAGGAAAGGAGCTGTTCCAGGGCCTTCTACCTTCGTGCCGTGAGACCTGGTGCCTTGCATTTGATTTCCCCTCGCATCTGTCGGATGACCAGATTGGAATCACCGCACACTACCAGACGTCTACGATCCAATTTCTCCAGTAGGCTAAAACATTACAATAGGCCCTCATACTCTGCTTCGTTTACCGTTGCCTCCGTTAAATATCTTGATGCTGCTGCAATCGCGGTCCACCCTGGGAGTTGCCATACGATAGCACTGCAGGCTCCGCCCCCACGTTTAACTCGTGCAGACCCATCGAAATCGACCACGTACAAGACTTCCTCGGGTTCGACTGTAGGAGGAACCACCGTGATAGCTTGGCGCGGGTGTTTCTTGGGGGCGATTGAAGATAGAATAGAGTCCACATTTTCGCGAGGCGTAATGCTTACCGCTAATGTCCCCAGTATTTCATCTTCGCCGCGCTTACACTTGACCACTTCTAACGTCCATTGGGACAGAAGCGCAGCCCAATTTCAAAGGCGACCTTGTAGACCAGGTGACCGGACTAACCACGCCAGTGTTGAGTGTCGGGTCAAGACCTTGATAGGTCGGGCGACCTGTGACGTGTAGCAAAGGTCTATTATCCGCAATAGCTCAACACTTCCTTGTCCACCAGCTCATAGTTGATCTCGTTTGGCTTCAAAGTCCGACTCGTGAAAGTTACCGGCATATACACCCCTTCATATTCCTGCACCAGGGATGCCGAGATGGACCACTCACTGGCATAAACGATAATGACGGGTTCTCGGCCAGGATCAAAATGGCGGAGGATTGGGACGGTGGCGATCTTATTCTTCAATATCGCAAAGCCACCTGCACCCGAGTCCATCGGTCTTCCTCCTGGTCACTCCTCTTGGTGTCCTCAGTCCCACTCATCCGGCGTCGTAACACGTGATAATCCACTTCTCTTAGCTCGTACAATATGGACGTATAAATCGCGTAGTCTTCTAGAAACCGGCTATAGTAATTAAGACTTCCAAGAAAAGACTGCATGGCTTTTAGGGTGGTGGGCAGCGGTAAGTCCACCAATGACTGAAGATCCTTAGGGTGGGCCTCCAACCCCTCCGCAGACACTCGATGCCCCAGATAATCTACCTTTTGACAGATCCATGAGCTTTTGACCGCGCTGATCGATAAATTTCACTTATCAAAAACCTCCAATAGTCTTTCCACTTTTAAGCATAAGTCATCCCATGACTTCAAGGTCACTGAAATGTCGTCGATATAAGACCGGCGTCCTAATATGGACTCCTCGTGGTCCGCTTCAGGTTGACCATTTCGAACAGGTCAACCTGTTTCTCAGTGTTGGGCTTCGAGGAAATCGTTAGGAATCCATATAAAGCGTTATCCAACAATCTTTGATAGATCTGTGGCGCATTCTTCAGTCCAAACGGCATTCGTCTCCACTCAAACAACCCGAGCGGAGTTACAAACGCCGAGATTAAACGGGCTCGTTCGGTCATACTGACCACCCAAAATCCGCTAGCCATGTTCAGTGAGCAGTACCACAGGGCCTTATCTAGGTCTTCCAGCAACTCATTCACGAAAGGCATAGGATACACCATAAGCCGCGTTAAATCATTCACCATCCGGTAGTCAATGCACAGCCTTATATCCACCCCATTCTTCTTGACAATAATTACAATTGGACTGGCCCATGGGGAGGTGGAATGCTGGATTATCTTGGATGACAAGAGGCCTTTTATCGGGTCTGCCAGCTTCTCCCTAACTGAGGGGCCACCTTCCGTACCCGTTGGGCGATTGGCCGTGCGTTCCCAACATCAATGTCGCACACTGCTCCTCGAGCCGCCGGGGGTAATGCGTTACCTTTTCCCATCAGCAGATGTCGTTTTCGCCATATAATCTGGAGGAGGCGGTCTACCTCCTCCTTTGGGGTATCACCGGGGTCTGGAATCTGGATGTCTTCCAACATAACTTCGTTCGTGGATGGGGTGACCTCAGGAATAACAGACCAATTTTTGTCGATATCTTCGGCACATAAGTTTCCACTCTCGTGAACACAGACCTGGTCATCGAAAGTATCTACTTCAGCCTTGATAACCGGTGGACCCCCCTCTAGGTGGACCCTCTCCATATCGGTCCTATCCCTAGATGAGACTTCCGTGCCCACACTAGCTCCAGTTGGTTGACCTCCATCGAGGGCCTCCCCTCCAGACTCCTGATCTGATGGCAATGACTCAGGGTCCCTCATAACGGGCTCGTGCACCACGTTAACCACTGGCACTTGGGTCCCCGTCCGTAGCAACATCTTCTGTGGAGTTGTGTACTGAGGTTTCTTGACCATCGGACCTTGGTACACTTCTTCTTGAGTGGTTTCTGCATCCTCCTCGTCGGTGGTTGCTTGGTAGGCTAGATTTTTTCATTCAGCATACCTCCTAGAACCAACTGACACGAATCCTTGGGCCCGGGGAACCCGGTCCTCAGTCAGCCAAATGCCCAGCTTGGTATCCTCGTGTAGGATCAGGTCCTTGTCACTCACATTGGTTACCCTCAAGAATTGGCGATGTCCATGTCCTTGGATCATCGTAGTTACCCATCTGTCTCCACGGGTCATCCATAATTTCCACTGGTCCGACGTAACCCTCTTCAGCGGAACCTCGACATATTTTGTTGCAGGTAAGTTCACGTACTGGCCCAATTTGACCTCAGACATATGGCCACTATACAAGGTCTTGCGACCTGTCAGCTGGATTTGAACTTCGTCTGGCAAGCAAATAGTTCCATCCGCCATGTCCAAACGAATTCCAGCTGGCACCATAAAGTCCATTCCTAGTAGCACATCCTGGCCGGTCATGGACCCGACCCACACATTGAAGAAGTATACTAATACACCATTCAGTGTTATCTTGATCTTCGTTCGCCCTTCCGTGGTGTAAACTGCTTCTCCAATGCCCACGCACTCTTGTTTCTCGCTTGTGTTAATCCGGCAGCCTGCCTTACGAGCAAAGGCGATATCCAAAATAGATATCTCGGCACCAGAATCAAACAGTAGATTCGCACGAATATTGTTAACTTTTCCAGAGGCTTTGGCTTGCTTAAACCACTTTCCTGGGGCATGGTGTTTCCAGTATCCTCTTGACTCTCCCGGCAATAAATCCAATGTCATCAGAGTCTCTCCTCGGGAATAAACATGAGGTATACATGCATTGGCCACAGCAGCAACAGAATTAATGCAAAAGCACGATGTATTTTCAATCAATTCATCCAACTTATTGACCTTCTCCACGGGGTGTTTCTCCACAAATGCATAAATGAAACAATTAGAACGCTCGGCTCGTACCAGATTCAAACCTGGCGAGCGTTCTAATTTAACATCTTCTCCGCCGCCTCGGGCAGCTGCCCTGCGTGCTTGGTCGGGTTGTACCACTGGCGAATCAGGTTGTAGAAATCTTCCATCGGGCACTTGCCGAAGTCATGAACCTTGCCACAACCGCGACACACAAACAGGCAGTGGTCGGCTGGGTGGCCCTTCTTTCCACAGCATTCGCAAACGAGTCGCTTCCAACAGTCCAGATCCACATGCTTCCTAGATCCACAATGGGTACACTTTGCCACGGGTGACCCTGGGACCACCTTTTGTCCATGTCCCTCTGCCATGCGTCGACCTCGGTCTGGGTCTGGGTCCTGATGATCCCGGGGTTCATCTGCGTTCCTCGCCCTACCAGTGTAAGGTTTACTCGCCGCCGCATAAATTCTTCTGAGGTCACCTTCTCCCTCAGACCCACTGGAGCTGGACCCTTGGTCATTTTCACTTTCAGAAGTGGCTCGAATGACTTAGACGGGTCTTCTCAGCTGACTCTTGGTGTGGTCTGGAGGGGTTGGGGCCTTCTGGCGAAACTTGCTGTAACCGAACAAGACCCTTCCTTGATGCGTCTTCGCTCTCGACGAGCCAGCAGGACTTCCTCTAGGTCGTCTGCATCAGAAAGTCTGAGCAATGTAAGCTGATCCGCTAATTCTCGATCATCCAAGGTTTCCACGTAATGATCCACGTGTTCACGCTTTACACTGGGGGGCCCACCCTTAATATCTAGCTTGGCCCTGAGCCCTGCCACATTCAAACGGTACAGATATTCCAAGGGTGACTCATCGGTTCTCTTTCTGGCGTGATAATATTGTCGGGCCACCGACACCCCCAAGCCGCAAAATTGTGCTTGGAACTCTCGCAGAAGCAGCTTCCAATCGACGCGTACCGTTCGACCTAGCTGTCGATACCAATTCTGAGCTGGACCCGTGAGCAGGGACCCAAAAATGAGACACTTCTCGCTATCTGGTGCCTGGTCTCGGAGGAAAGCCGTCTTTACCTTAGTGATCCAGCTTCTGGCACGATCTTCATCGTGGCCCCTCCCGCTAAATGCCTTCAGATCCGACGAGGCCGATACCCTAATGTGTGGAACAACAGTAGGGAGTCCTCCTGCCATAGCCGCGGCCACAGTCGCTCGCGCTGAGGTCATCGGGAACGCCAAGTCATCTGGGTCGTATTCATCATGGGTTGACCCCACAGACTCCATGTCCACATCAGGGATATCGCCTAGTGGTCCTAGGCGCTCAATTCGCTGGGAGGACCTGGGATGAACTGGTCCTTGACCCTTCGTGGTGTGTCCCCTGTCCACTGCAACTTTGGTGGAGCCTTGCTCTTCAAGGAACTTGGTCATCACCTTATCAAAGTACGACTGGAGCGCGCTAGGGGAAATTGACTCAGTCTTTGTTTCCTGATCCGTTTTTGTCCCCATCAACCTTGGCTCCACTTTGCAACGGGCTTCCGTCTCCTCCTGTGCTTGGCGCTAGACCCATGGGGTTGCTGTGTCCATATGGCCAGCTTCGCGAATTCGTGCTTCCAACAACGATGCAACAGCTGGACCCAGTTGCATTTGGTCCACCGTATCCATCAGGGCCGACATCATAGATGAGGTGGCCGATTCATATTGAGACCTTGGTGACAATTCATCGAGTGACCCAGCAGGAGAGCCCACACCAGGATCGACTACTCCTCCATCTTGACGGGGTACTTCCTTTGGGGGGAACTCCCCCACTAACGTCTTGAGGTGACCATGCAGGGTCACTAAGGTCTTCTTCAAGGTCTCGAACCCGAAATCGAAGAGGGTCTCAGCGGTAAAGTTCCCAGCATCCATCCCAGCTTCATGTAGCAGATTCATTACGGCCTTGAGGACCTCCAGGTCTGTGGTCGTGGTGGGAAGGGACGTTATCGGATCGTGGACCTGGTCCAGAAGCTTGACCTTGAGCGTCTTCATCACCGGGTCCTTTCGAAGAAACTTCTTCAATTTATTCCGATGGTAGGCTTCTTCCAAATCTTCTTCTGTCCAGTCCTTACTAGCCACGCCTTGGATCTCCCCCGACTCGTCCGTCGTGTCTCCGCCTCTCGGTGCCTTCAACTTGGTACGCTTCTGCTTCTTTTGCTGTTCTTGGGCACCTTTGGCTCTTGAGTGGTAGGTTGGGAGACTTGCTTCGGGGTCCCTTGTTTTTTAGCTTTCTCTGTCAAACTTGGGACCCCTGGACCATAAAATTTATTATGGCCCATATTGTCTTCTTCAACGAAGACGTAAGGGGAAGGATTTTGTGGTTTCTCTTCATATTCCACCTTGACCTCAATAGCAGAGCTCCTCCCCGGGCTCTGCAGGTCCTCCGATCCTTCTTCCTTCTTGATCACTGGCGATCCGGTTTCCAGTGTCTTGGTTGTCCCTTGGTCTATCTTGACCATTGTCTTTCTTCTTCGTGGGACTCACGGTGAAATCTTGCGTCTCCCGAAGATCCGGGCACGCGCACCATTGTAATGGAGTGGATTCTCAAACAACGTAGGAGATCCACAAACACACACAGCGCCGGACTGCCGACTTACGGAGGGGGTACCCCGATACCGTGTCGAATTGGCCTTGGGTCTCACCTTGTGTACCCGTCGGCTTGGCTGGTCTTGCTCCTCGGTTGACGCGGAAGACTTAAACTTGGTCTTTGTATAAGACTTGGACTTGGTGGTCCCCGAGTGGATATACTTCACTTGGGACCGGGTTTCTTGGGCTCAATCGACTTAGTCGAGAGCGATGCACCTGGTACTATGTACTCCTTTGGTGGCTGACTGTTCTTGGTCCTTGGACCCCTTTGTGTTCTTCCCCCGTAGGGAAACCGCTTCCTGTAGCGGGTCGTAGAGTGTTGACACCTCAGGCCAACTATCCTGAGGTTCAACTTGCGTAGCTTGAGCCGTCTAACACCTGCTGGACGTCGGGGGCCAAAGGGTATCCCGCCCGGAAGAGGTGAAGCGACGGAGAAGCTTAAAAGGGGCGCTTAAAGCTGCCACGTATAATGCAAATTCGAGTGTGTTTATTTATCTTATTCTCTGTATGCTTTTCTTGCCAAACCCTAACCCTTCGCTCTGGATGGTACCACATGTCAATTTGTGGACGAAAACTGGCTCATTTGGGACATGGGTCTTGTACCGGCTCTGCACTTTAAGGAAGCCTTGTACCTTTTATTACCTGGGGTCCACCGGTCGCCTGGGTCCACCGGTCACCTGGATCAACCTGTCACCTGGGGTCCACCGGTCACCTGGGTCCACCGGTCACCTGGGTCCACCTGTCGCTTGAGGTCCACCTGTCACCTGGGGTCCACCTGTCACCTGGGGTCCACCTGTCGCCTGGGATCCACCTGTCACCTTGGGTCCATGTAACGGGCTAAGGACCCGTTACCGTCTTACACTAAAAGGGCGTTGAGGAAGCGCTCTTAATTAACTCGTAAATATAACTCTGTTTTATTTTTTTTAGTTTTAATTCGCAGTAAGTGCGAATATGTTCCCTAGCTCATGGGAACCACTCAATCTGGAAGTCAATTTATTATTGGCTAATTATTGGGTCTGGCAACCCAATAATAAACCAATAATAAAATGACGCGCAGTATCCGCTAATCGGATACTGCCCTATGCCTACTTATGTAATTATGTATTAATCCTATAACTGCTTATGTAATAGGTAGACCCATTACATCACCCCCCCCCCTCTTTAAGTTGCGCTTACCTCAACGTAAGCGCGAATCGCAAAAAGTTTCTTCTCGACCAACGGCGTAACTCCGAACTTGCTCAGTTAGACTTAACTGAGCAGCATGGACCCTAGGCGTCCAC
The DNA here is from genome assembly GCA_947646735.1 of Peronospora farinosa. NCBI lineage: Eukaryota > Oomycota > Peronosporomycetes > Peronosporales > Peronosporaceae > Peronospora > Peronospora farinosa. The sequence goes on along the minus strand of CANTFK010000935.1, from coordinate 34,197 downwards.
GAAACAATGTCTCTGACAGCCAGAACCGGGAACACCAAGCAACAATCCGTAGAGAGCAGGCGCCGCAGGTCATGGATGGGGACTTGAAACCGTGGCGCTTGCATGGTCTTGAAGGTGCTGTCGAACCCGAGCCACTGGAGGTCATGAAGGACCTTTTCACGCGATACCGTACAGTGAGAGGCAAGGCGACGAACAACGCATATACCGACGATGCGTTGCAGAGGTCTTGGTGTGCCTTCATCAGGCGCTGGAACGCGATCCGACGTGAAGGAACGTCCTTCACGTCCTGGTTAGACGGTCGCGAGGGAACGCGTGATATACACGCTATTGGCGACCTGCGCCGGCGCATCTGTCGTATGAATTGTGACGAGTATCACCTTTGTTACGTCCACATTCGTGAGGGATGTCCAACGTGCAACGTGGGCAGATCGCGACCGAATGGGACGACTTGGTGTGTGCGCGAGGCATGCCCGACCATATTCGTCCATGGATTGCCCGTTATGAGAGAAGCCTTTCGGAGCTCCAGGTGTCCGAGCTACGGCGAGTGAGAGCGCGTCCTTAAGATCGCTGACGGCATTCACGTAGCCGAAGTCGTTAACCGTATCATCCATATGCTCCCGAGCCTCGTAATAGGTCTCGGTCTCGGAGTCGCTCGGGAGGTCGTCGCGGTTTCGTTGCTCGCGAGCATTACGGCTCGCGAGATCGGGTTTGGAACCGGCAGCGTCGGTCGCGATCACCGTCTTTCTACGGGACTCGTAGTCCTCGACCACGTCCGGGACATCTTGGGACAGCGTACTTGATGGCTCCCATGTATCGTCCGCCGGGGAATATCCCAACCAGCGAACCCTGTAATGTTTCTCGACATGCTTCTTCATGGGCGCCGAGTTATTACTCGGCGCCTGGGACTTGTGATCCTCGTGATCGACAATCCGGTCGACAATCCAGCGTCGCGCACCCGATGCATCGACTAAGGGAGGAGGAGCATCACGAAGGAAGACCTCTGGCGATGAGCGCCGATTCTCGTAATCGGGCGCCTGTACAGTCGAATGATGAGCTGCATCTACTTCACGCTGAAGTCGAGGAATCGAAGAATGCCTTACTTGATGCTCGCGAGATGGCTGAGAGAGCTCAAGATCGTGCGGATGCTGCGACTGAGGCTGCTGAGCGGACTCGACGTGAGCAGCTGGTACTGGTTGAGCGCCTACGTCAGATTGAGACGACTGCGTTCGGAGGACCCCAGCAGGTCTAGTCTGCACGCGTTCGGGCAGGACTTGGTCCCAGTCGTCGTCAACGTCGTCGTCAAGGGATGTCGGATTTCGAGCCGGCACAGAAGAGTGGGGAAGATTCGAAGAGAGATCCGCCGGCAGGTAAGCCTTGAGGCGCCCGACGTAGAACGTCGGGTGCAAACGCATAGATGTAGGTATGTCTAGCGTGTAAGCGTCACCATGCACCTTAACAATCCGAAATGGGCCAATATATTGGCGCTAACTTATTAGCGCCCAAATTCGTCACTGAGGTGTTCGGCAATCCACTTGTTGATAACAATACTCTGTCAACTTCTCGAAATATCAACATATTCTTTCGTCCTCTTCTGTCAGCATTCTCCTTTTGCTTGTCGACTGCCTCTTGTAATGCATCACGCACCAAACGCGTGATTCCTTGTCGTAATAGTAGTAATTCGGTTACTGCAGCCGAACTTACAGGCGACGTATGTTATTTTGGAGCAAAATTGGCAACGGGAGACGCGATGGAAAGCATCGCGTCAGGAGTCGATATGCCGTTGGCCACAAAGTTACCAGTAGTAGGTGCATCGGCAGCAACCTTATGCGCATCGTAATCACTCAGCAATAGTTTCGGCGCAATTCCATCCGTAGATACTCCCCCACCAAGCTTGAAGACAGGGTGTTTTGAAGCTGAGAGAGCAAGCAGCGCCGGAACGCGAGGATGCCTCGCGTTGTTAAGGAAAAAGGGCGTCAACCCGTTAGACACATGTATAGCATTGTTGATTGCGAACTCTGTAAGTAGAAGAAATGAACTCGATGACGAGAACGATGTTGCATAATTGTGCAAAACATCTCTGAGCACTCTGTTCGCACGCTCTGTTTGCCCATCCGTCTCTAGATGGACCTCCGTAGACATAAGCAACCGCGTGCCTAATAGCTGGAATAATTCGGCCCAGAAAGACGAAGTGAAACGCGGGTCACGGTCCGAAACAATAGATTCTGGCAAGCCGTGATGCCTAAAGATAAGATCAATGAAGATCTTCGCTGTCGTCTCCGCCGTAATGTTGGCGGAGACCGGAGCAAAATGCACCATATTGCTGAATCGATCCACTAGAACCAATACGCCCGTGCGTTTCTGTTCATCCGGTGGAAGGCCAAAGATAAAATCCATGCTGACCGAGCGCCAGGCTTCCGTAGCAATCGGAAGCGGACGCAATGGGGCTTGTGAGGATGGCGCAGGCTTCACACGCTGACAGGTTTCACAGGAGCGCACCCATTTCCGGATGTATTTATACATTCGCGGCCAGAAAAAATACGCGAGAAATAGCTGCAAACGTCTTTTCGCGACCCAGGTGTCCGCCAGCTGGGCTGTCGTGAATTTCATGAACCAATCGGGCTCGAAGGTCGTCATCAGCAGGGATGACGACACGCGGGGAATCAAAGACGTCCATCGTGTACGTCAGCAACGGACCGTCAAGCGCGTAACGCTTGATGTTGTCGCGTGTTGGTTTCGTCAACTTTGCGAGTAATGTTCTGCTCGGGTCCCTGAGATAGTTGATGATTCCTGCATAGAAGGAATCATTCGCGTAGGATTCAGCGATCTGAGTTCGGATCGAAAGCACGGGGGTCGAAATCATCGCATTAAGTCCCAGTTCAATACAACACACACAGATATCTTCGTCGTCATCAACATACTCCGTTTGATGACCCATATCGCGCCGAGGATCGTAATCAGGACGACGAGAAAGCGCATCAGCGAGAATGTTATTCTTGCCAGGCTTGTAATGCACCACAAAATTATACTCGGCAAAAAATGACAACCACCGTGCCATACGCTGGGACAAGTGAGGACTCTTGACGGCGGTACGCAATGATGCGTGATCTGTGTAGATAGAAAACATCTTTTCACCGAGCAAATATACTCTAAACTTGATTAGCGCGTAACGCATAGCCAAAAGTTCCTTGTCGTGTACCGGATAATTTTTCTCGGCAGGTTTCATCTGTCGTGATTGAAAACTCACGACGCGCTCTCGACCCTCGTCATCAAATTGCATGAGGGCACATCCTATAGCGAAATTGCTCGCGTCACATACGACGTGGAATGGCTTATAGTCATCAGGTAACATTAGCACCGGTGCCTCGGACAAGCTCTTCTTTACGGAGCGAAGGCAGATTGATGTTCTGCCGTCCATAACCATACTGCATCTTTCTTGAGCAAAGTCGATAATGGCTGAATTAGCTCAGCATAGTTCTTCGTATACTTATGCAAGTAATTCGCCAGACTGAGCCATTGACGCAATTCAGTTTGGTTCCTGGGCGTTGGCCAGGAACAGATCGATGAGATCTTCTCAGGATCAGCGCGGACACCTTCCTTGCTGACGTAGCAACCGAGTACTGGAATCTCGGGAGCGCAGAAGACACATTTCTTCAAATTAGCATACAACTTATTCTCGCGCATAACTTAAAACATCTGCTTCAAGTGTCGAAGGTCTACCTCCGTAGCGCTGAGCTTTTGCTTAGCGTGGCTGTGAACAAAAATGTCGTCAAAGTAGCTCGGTGCAAAGTCACGAAGTGGGCGGAGTACTTGTGTCACCATCCGATTGAACGTAGCTGGAGCATTCTTAAGACCTTGTGGCATGACTAGCCACTCCCAAAGCATCCCGCTTGGGGTGCTGACCGCAGTGAACGGAATGTCACTGTCCCTCATGAGGATCTGATAAAAACCGTCTGTCAGATCTATGGCGCTGTAGATCTCGCTCCCGGACATGGTATCCAATAGTCTTTCTTTTCGAGGGATAGGCGTTTGAGCCGGGATCGTGGCGTCATTCAGCTTGTTGAAGGCGTGCACAATGCGGCAACCGCCGGTGGCTTTCTTCACACAGAAAGTCGGACTCGAATGTGGCGAGACACTCTCGCGGACATGGCCAGCCTTGCGGCGACCCTCGAAAAATTCATCAATAGCGATGACTTGGTTGCGCGGTAACGGCCACTGCCGTGTCACGCAATATTTCGATCCTAGCACGAGATCTATCTCGTGCCGCACACCACGATCCGCCGGAAGCTCAGCTGGAATCTTCCCCGGGAAAATATCGGCGTACTCACGGGCGATATCGTATACAGGGTTGCCCGAAGCACGAAGAGCATCCCAAGACTGTGCCGCGAAGCGTTCTTCGCGCGCTGATTTAGGCTTGGCGCTCTTCGGGCGAGCCTCCAGAACGTCTTCATTGGCTGCTTCGGTGGCTGAAACGATGCACACTTGCTCGATGTCGCCGGCCTTGAGGTCATGAAGGAAGTCTTTCCATGTAAGGTCTGGCAGCGATGTGATATCTGCAGCAGTGCACGGTGGACTCGCTACCTCAATGTAGCGGCCACAATGTGGGGATCCCTCCACATATTCAAGCGCGCATACGGATTCCGTCACTACGGAATCAAATGCATCAGCATCTTGACGTGAATTTCGTCGTCTCGGTGATCGGCGTGCTCCTTTCTTGCGTTTTCTCTTGCGTCTCGATCCCCTGCTCGAGACTGGCACATCGCTATCACAAGAGGATGATGTACCCCCCCCCTCTAGACGTGGGAGCTCTGTCTCCACCACGTCGGTCTCATGCGGATCCGTAGTCCGCCCATTCTCGTCAATCAAAAGCGGGAGCTCGTCTTCGACCGCTTCACTTGTTTGCGGAAGCCCCTGCTCGACCGCCTCGATATTTATCGGGAGCCTCTGCTCGTCCGATGTGCTTGTATGCGGGAGCCCCTGCTCGACCGCCTCGTTGAGAATCGGGAACCCCTGTTCGACCGATGTCTGTGTATGAGGGAACCGCTGTTCGACCGCCTCGTTGTGCATCGGGAACCCCTGTTCGACCGATGTCTTTGTATGCGGGAACCGCTGTTCGACCGCTTCGTTCTGTGACTCCGTCAGTGTAACGGAACATACTGCGCACAGAGGGCCATCGCTCTCTCTGTGTTGACTACTAGTCGTGGCGAGTTCGTTCACGACCCTGACGTGAGGCCAATCGGATGAAGCGACCAACAAATGAGTAAACACTTCACTGACGTCATAACCGCTTCGTCGTTTGACGGACCGAGATAGCCAATCTATCTTCGGCTGATACCGTGACAGCCACGGTATCCCAAGTATGCAATCAAATGCATAGTTCATCTCGTACACCAAAAATTCGTCGTTGCTCTGGAAACCGTCGAAAGTGTACGGTAAAACCACTGTTTTACGCGGGACACATTTTGGTTGTCCATCGGAAAGTTTGACAACGATGTCACCTGGACCTTCTCGAACCGTGACAGTCGACGGGAGAAGGGACAAACAGGATGCACGAAAGAAGTTTTTGGAAGCGCCAGAATCCAACAACGCTCGAAGTGGTCGCTTCACTCCAGCGACGATGAGACTAATAATAATCAGTCTCGAATCATCGCGCATGGTGGTGGCATGAAGTGGGTGTGAATCACTTTGGGGCTAGGAGCCCGAGCTGCCACCTGAGTACTCGGGGCTCCATTTCTGCCAGTAGGGAGCCCCACGCCTACTGTTTTTTGGCGGGACCACCGACGACGCAGCGTCTCCTTGTGAGACAGCTGTGTTCATAGTCACCGGCGCAGGTGCACGACAGACAGCCGCACGATGGCCTGTTTTACCACAGCGAAAACACTTCATCGTGTTAGGATTGCGAATGTCGCGGCTTAATGATTTGCCGTGACCACGAGAGGACGCAATTGCATCAATTTCCATTGGCTCTGGGCCAGACGTCCGGGAATGTTGTGACGCTGCGTGCAGGTAAGACGACGCGACAGTGTAATCCTCACGAAGCGCGAGGGAAAATGCCTCCTCGAGGGACTTTGGCTCAGCACGTGTGAGGCAGTAACGCGTCATGCCCTCTTGCATACCAAAAATAAAGACATGGACTTGTGAAGCCATGTCAATTGGCTGCGTGGTAATGCACGAAGCAAGATGACGTGTCTTCTGCACGTAGTCACGCATCGACAGCTTGCCCTGTCGGAGTGAGAAGAAATCTGCACGCAAGCGAAATTCATCTTGAGGAGGCTCGAAAGCCAGTCGTAAGTCACGCTGGATATCGTCCAGAGTAGGAAACGCCGACTCATCTACGACGAGCTTTCCGAGAGCCCATTCCTTGGCTTTGCCGACAAGACGAGACAACAGGAAATTGACCTTGGCCGTCGGAGCGTCAATTAATCTTGACGCTATTGCAATATCCACCTCGCGAAACCAGCGATTGAGGGGGAGACGATCCGGACCATCACCGGAGTACGTTGACGTCTCCATCTTGATAGCGTCATGGTGCGAAGTGCGCGGGGGAGTCAATACTCGCCGATTCGTTTCGGCGAGCTCGCGCACCATAAAGTCTTGGATGGCGGCACGTTGATCATCAGGCGTCGCTGTGCTCAGCAACGACGTCACAATAGTTTCGCCAGACACCGCCGCGAGGCGATGTAGTGCCTGCCACTCCACCGAGGTGAGATGTGGAAAATCAGAATGCTCCAGCGAGACCGCTAGAGCCACCGAAGACTCGCCCATGTTCATCTCGAATCTAGTCATTGGAAGGACTACGAAGTGCTACCAGGTGTAACGGGATAAGGACCCGTTACTGTCTTACACTAAAAGGGCGTTGAGGAAGCGCTCTTAATTAACTCGTAAATATAACTCTGTTTTATTTTTTTTAGTTTAATTCGCAGTAAGTGCGAATATGTTCCCTAGCTCATGGGAACCACTCAATCTGGAAGTCAATTTATTATTGGCTAATTATTGGGTCTGGCAACCCAATAATAAACCAATAATAAAATGACGCGCAGTATCCGCTAATCGGATACTGCCCTATGCCTACTTATGTAATTATGTATTAATCCTATAACTGCTTATGTAATAGGTAGACCCATTACAGTCCACCTGTCACCTTGGGTCCACCAGTCACTTGGGGTCAACCTGTCACCTGGGGTCCACCGGTCTTCTGGGTCCACCTGTCACCGGGGGTCAACCTGTCACCTGGAGTCCACCAGTCACTTGGGTTCCACCAGTCACTTAGGGTCAACCTGTTACCTGGGGTCCACCGGTCTCTTGGGTCCACCTGTCGCCTAGGGTCCACCTGTTGTCTGGGGTCCACCTTTCGCCTGGGGTCCACCTGTCACCTGGGGTTCACCTGTCACCGGGGGTCCACCTGTCGCCTAGGTTCACCTGTCACCTGGGGTTCACCGGTCATCTGGGTCCACCTGTCGCCTAGGTTCACCTGTCACCTGGGGTTCACCGGTCATCTGGGTCCACCGGTCACTTAGGGTCCACCGGTCACCACGAGTCTTCCTGGTCCACCTTGGGTGCCGGGACCACCTTGGGGCTTGGTCCACCTTGGGTTGTGGTCCACCTTGGATCATGGTTCACCTTGAGTCCTGGTCCACCTTGGGAACGTGGATGCCCTCGAAGCACTGGACTTTCAGGTTCTTTGAACTTGTGCCAGCTCTGCACTGTAGGGAAACCTGGCACTTCTCCAAGTGACTTCAGGACCCTGAACCTTCGGTACCCCTGTCCCCGGTGACTGGTGCCCCAGTCCCTGGCGACTGAAATCCCCGTCCCCGGTAACTGGAAACCCTGTCCCCGGTAACTGGAAACCCTGTCCCCGGTAACTGGCACCCCTGTCCCTAGCGACTGAAAACCCTGTCCCCGGTAACTGTTACCCCTGTCCCTGGTGACTATGGGCTGAACCTTGAGACCTTGCAATCATAGTCATTCCCTCGAGGGAGTGACCTGCATTTCTGTGCTCTTTATTACGATGTCCTCTGGGGCCCCGATTCTCCTGGCTCTTCTCCACACTTCTATAATCTTGGGTCACCTGGGCCACCTGGGTCCACCAGTCCCCTGGGTTCACCAGTCACCTGGGGTCCACCTGTCACCTGGGGTCAACCGGTCACCTTGGGTCAATTGGTCACCTGGGGTCAACCTAAGCTGCCCTAGCAGCACTGGACCTTCAGGCTGTAGTGTAGGCAACATGGTAACTTCTCCGAACTCGGGACATTGGAACAGTTCGGGGTCCTGGTCGCTCTTTGTCACTCATTCGAGAGAGTGACCGAGATCTTTCACGCCAGTTATTATAATAACCACGAAGGGACTCCATTTCTCTGGCACTTCTCCACATACGCCTGTCCCTGTTGACTGGAAACCCTGTCCCCGGTAACTGGAAACCCTGTCCCCGGTAACTGGCACCCCTGTCCCTAGCGACTGAAAACCCTGTCCCCGGTAACTGTTACCCCTGTCCCTGGTGACTATGGGCTGAACCTTGAGACCTTGCGAGACGCAATCATAGTCATTCCCTCGAGGGAGTGACCTGCATTTCTGTGCTCTTTATTACGATGTCCTCTGGGGCCCCGATTCTCCTGGCTCTTCTCCACACTTCTATAATCTTGGGTCACCTGGGCCACCTGGGTCCACCAGTCCCCTGGGTTCACCAGTCACCTGGGGTCCACCTGTCACCTGGGGTCAACCGGTCACCTTGGGTCAATTGGTCACCTGGGGTCAACCTAAGCTGCCCTAGCAGCACTGGACCTTCAGGCTGTAGTGTAGGCAACATGGTAACTTCTCCGAACTCGGGACATTGGAACAGTTCGGGGTCCTGGTCGCTCTTTGTCACTCATTCGAGAGAGTGACCGAGATCTTTCACGCCAGTTATTATAATAACCACGAAGGGACTCCATTTCTCTGGCACTTCTCCACATACGCCTGTCCCTGTTGACTGGAAACCCTGTCCCCGGTAACTGGAAACCCTGTCCCCGGTAACTGGCACCCCTGTCCCTAGCGACTGAAAACCCTGTCCCCGGTAACTGTTACCCCTGTCCCTGGTGACTATGGGCTGAACCTTGAGACCTTGCGAGACGCAATCATAGTCATTCCCTCGAGGGAGTGACCTGCATTTCTGTGCTCTTTATTACGATGTCCTCTGGGGCCCCGATTCTCCTGGCTCTTCTCCACACTTCTATAATCTTGGGTCACCTGGGCCACCTGGGTCCACCAGTCCCCTGGGTTCACCAGTCACCTGGGGTCCACCTGTCACCTGGGGTCAACCGGTCACCTTGGGTCAATTGGTCACCTGGGGTCAACCTAAGCTGCCCTAGCAGCACTGGACCTTCAGGCTGTAGTGTAGGCAACATGGTAACTTCTCCGAACTCGGGACATTGGAACAGTTCGGGGTCCTGGTCGCTCTTTGTCACTCATTCGAGAGAGTGACCGAGATCTTTCACGCCAGTTATTATAATAACCACGAAGGGACTCCATTTCTCTGGCACTTCTCCACATACGCCTGTCCCTGTTGACTGGAAACCCTGTCCCCGGTAACTGGAAACCCTGTCCCCGGTAACTGGCACCCCTGTCCCTAGCGACTGAAAACCCTGTCCCCGGTAACTGTTACCCCTGTCCCTGGTGACTATGGGCTGAACCTTGAGACCTTGCGAGACGCAATCATAGTCATTCCCTCGAGGGAGTGACCTGCATTTCTGTGCTCTTTATTACGATGTCCTCTGGGGCCCCGATTCTCCTGGCTCTTCTCCACACTTCTATAATCTTGGGTCACCTGGGCCACCTGGGTCCACCAGTCCCCTGGGTTCACCAGTCACCTGGGGTCCACCTGTCACCTGGGGTCAACCGGTCACCTTGGGTCAATTGGTCACCTGGGGTCAACCTAAGCTGCCCTAGCAGCACTGGACCTTCAGGCTGTAGTGTAGGCAACATGGTAACTTCTCCGAACTCGGGACATTGGAACAGTTCGGGGTCCTGGTCGCTCTTTGTCACTCATTCGAGAGAGTGACCGAGATCTTTCACGCCAGTTATTATAATAACCACGAAGGGACTCCATTTCTCTGGCACTTCTCCACATACGCCTGTCCCTGTTGACTGGAAACCCTGTCCCCGGTAACTGGAAACCCTGTCCCCGGTAACTGGCACCCCTGTCCCTAGCGACTGAAAACCCTGTCCCCGGTAACTGTTACCCCTGTCCCTGGTGACTATGGGCTGAACCTTGAGACCTTGCGAGACGCAATCATAGTCATTCCCTCGAGGGAGTGACCTGCATTTCTGTGCTCTTTATTACGATGTCCTCTGGGGCCCCGATTCTCCTGGCTCTTCTCCACACTTCTATAATCTTGGGTCACCTGGGCCACCTGGGTCCACCAGTCCCCTGGGTTCACCAGTCACCTGGGGTCCACCTGTCACCTGGGGTCAACCGGTCACCTTGGGTCAATTGGTCACCTGGGGTCAACCTAAGCTGCCCTAGCAGCACTGGACCTTCAGGCTGTAGTGTAGGCAACATGGTAACTTCTCCGAACTCGGGACATTGGAACAGTTCGGGGTCCTGGTCGCTCTTTGTCACTCATTCGAGAGAGTGACCGAGATCTTTCACGCCAGTTATTATAATAACCACGAAGGGACTCCATTTCTCTGGCACTTCTCCACATACGCCTGTCCCTGTTGACTGGAAACCCTGTCCCCGGTAACTGGAAACCCTGTCCCCGGTAACTGGCACCCCTGTCCCTAGCGACTGAAAACCCTGTCCCCGGTAACTGTTACCCCTGTCCCTGGTGACTATGGGCTGAACCTTGAGACCTTGCGAGACGCAATCATAGTCATTCCCTCGAGGGAGTGACCTGCATTTCTGTGCTCTTTATTACGATGTCCTCTGGGGCCCCGATTCTCCTGGCTCTTCTCCACACTTCTATAATCTTGGGTCACCTGGGCCACCTGGGTCCACCAGTCCCCTGGGTTCACCAGTCACCTGGGGTCCACCTGTCACCTGGGGTCAACCGGTCACCTTGGGTCAATTGGTCACCTGGGGTCAACCTAAGCTGCCCTAGCAGCACTGGACCTTCAGGCTGTAGTGTAGGCAACATGGTAACTTCTCCGAACTCGGGACATTGGAACAGTTCGGGGTCCTGGTCGCTCTTTGTCACTCATTCGAGAGAGTGACCGAGATCTTTCACGCCAGTTATTATAATAACCACGAAGGGACTCCATTTCTCTGGCACTTCTCCACATACGCCTGTCCCTGTTGACTGGAAACCCTGTCCCCGGTAACTGGAAACCCTGTCCCCGGTAACTGGCACCCCTGTCCCTAGCGACTGAAAACCCTGTCCCCGGTAACTGTTACCCCTGTCCCTGGTGACTATGGGCTGAACCTTGAGACCTTGCGAGACGCAATCATAGTCATTCCCTCGAGGGAGTGACCTGCATTTCTGTGCTCTTTATTACGATGTCCTCTGGGGCCCCGATTCTCCTGGCTCTTCTCCACACTTCTATAATCTTGGGTCACCTGGGCCACCTGGGTCCACCAGTCCCCTGGGTTCACCAGTCACCTGGGGTCCACCTGTCACCTGGGGTCAACCGGTCACCTTGGGTCAATTGGTCACCTGGGGTCAACCTAAGCTGCCCTAGCAGCACTGGACCTTCAGGCTGTAGTGTAGGCAACATGGTAACTTCTCCGAACTCGGGACATTGGAACAGTTCGGGGTCCTGGTCGCTCTTTGTCACTCATTCGAGAGAGTGACCGAGATCTTTCACGCCAGTTATTATAATAACCACGAAGGGACTCCATTTCTCTGGCACTTCTCCACATACGCCTGTCCCTGTTGACTGGAAACCCTGTCCCCGGTAACTGGAAACCCTGTCCCCGGTAACTGGCACCCCTGTCCCTAGCGACTGAAAACCCTGTCCCCGGTAACTGTTACCCCTGTCCCTGGTGACTATGGGCTGAACCTTGAGACCTTGCAATCATAGTCATTCCCTCGAGGGAGTGACCTGCATTTCTGTGCTCTTTATTACGATGTCCTCTGGGGCCCCGATTCTCCTGGCTCTTCTCCACACTTCTATAATCTTGGGTCACCTGGGCCACCTGGGTCCACCAGTCCCCTGGGTTCACCAGTCACCTGGGGTCCACCTGTCACCTGGGGTCAACCGGTCACCTTGGGTCAATTGGTCACCTGGGGTCAACCTAAGCTGCCCTAGCAGCACTGGACCTTCAGGCTGTAGTGTAGGCAACATGGTAACTTCTCCGAACTCGGGACATTGGAACAGTTCGGGGTCCTGGTCGCTCTTTGTCACTCATTCGAGAGAGTGACCGAGATCTTTCACGCCAGTTATTATAATAACCACGAAGGGACTCCATTTCTCTGGCACTTCTCCACATACGCCTGTCCCTGTTGACTGGAAACCCTGTCCCCGGTAACTGGAAACCCTGTCCCCGGTAACTGGCACCCCTGTCCCTAGCGACTGAAAACCCTGTCCCCGGTAACTGTTACCCCTGTCCCTGGTGACTATGGGCTGAACCTTGAGACCTTGCAATCATAGTCATTCCCTCGAGGGAGTGACCTGCATTTCTGTGCTCTTTATTACGATGTCCTCTGGGGCCCCGATTCTCCTGGCTCTTCTCCACACTTCTATAATCTTGGGTCACCTGGGCCACCTGGGTCCACCAGTCCCCTGGGTTCACCAGTCACCTGGGGTCCACCTGTCACCTGGGGTCAACCGGTCACCTTGGGTCAATTGGTCACCTGGGGTCAACCTAAGCTGCCCTAGCAGCACTGGACCTTCAGGCTGTAGTGTAGGCAACATGGTAACTTCTCCGAACTCGGGACATTGGAACAGTTCGGGGTCCTGGTCGCTCTTTGTCACTCATTCGAGAGAGTGACCGAGATCTTTCACGCCAGTTATTATAATAACCACGAAGGGACTCCATTTCTCTGGCACTTCTCCACATACGCCTGTCCCTGTTGACTGGAAACCCTGTCCCCGGTAACTGGAAACCCTGTCCCCGGTAACTGGCACCCCTGTCCCTAGCGACTGAAAACCCTGTCCCCGGTAACTGTTACCCCTGTCCCTGGTGACTATGGGCTGAACCTTGAGACCTTGCGAGACGCAATCATAGTCATTCCCTCGAGGGAGTGACCTGCATTTCTGTGCTCTTTATTACGATGTCCTCTGGGGCCCCGATTCTCCTGGCTCTTCTCCACACTTCTATAATCTTGGGTCACCTGGGCCACCTGGGTCCACCAGTCCCCTGGGTTCACCAGTCACCTGGGGTCCACCTGTCACCTGGGGTCAACCGGTCACCTTGGGTCAATTGGTCACCTGGGGTCAACCTAAGCTGCCCTAGCAGCACTGGACCTTCAGGCTGTAGTGTAGGCAACATGGTAACTTCTCCGAACTCGGGACATTGGAACAGTTCGGGGTCCTGGTCGCTCTTTGTCACTCATTCGAGAGAGTGACCGAGATCTTTCACGCCAGTTATTATAATAACCACGAAGGGACTCCATTTCTCTGGCACTTCTCCACATACGCCTGTCCCTGTTGACTGGAAACCCTGTCCCCGGTAACTGGAAACCCTGTCCCCGGTAACTGGCACCCCTGTCCCTAGCGACTGAAAACCCTGTCCCCGGTAACTGTTACCCCTGTCCCTGGTGACTATGGGCTGAACCTTGAGACCTTGCGAGACGCAATCATAGTCATTCCCTCGAGGGAGTGACCTGCATTTCTGTGCTCTTTATTACGATGTCCTCTGGGGCCCCGATTCTCCTGGCTCTTCTCCACACTTCTATAATCTTGGGTCACCTGGGCCACCTGGGTCCACCAGTCCCCTGGGTTCACCTCACCTGGGGTCCACCTGTCACCTGGGGTCAACCGGTCACCTTGGGTCAATTGGTCACCTGGGGTCAACCTAAGCTGCCCTAGCAGCACTGGACCTTCAGGCTGTAGTGTAGGCAACATGGTAACTTCTCCGAACTCGGGACATTGGAACAGTTCGGGGTCCTGATCGCTCTTTGTCACTCATTCGAGAGAGTGACCGAGATCTTTCACGCCAGTTATTATAATAACCACGAAGGGACTCCATTTCTCTGGCACTTCTCCACATACGCCTGTCCCTGTTGACTGGAAACCCTGTCCCCGGTAACTGGAAACCCTGTCCCCGGTAACTGGCACCCCTGTCCCTAGCGACTGAAAACCCTGTCCCCGGTAACTGTTACCCCTGTCCCTGGTGACTATGGGCTGAACCTTGAGACCTTGCGAGACGCAATCATAGTCATTCCCTCGAGGGAGTGACCTGCATTTCTGTGCTCTTTATTACGATGTCCTCTGGGGCCCCGATTCTCCTGGCTCTTCTCCACACTTCTATAATCTTGGGTCACCTGGGCCACCTGGGTCCACCAGTCCCCTGGGTTCACCAGTCACCTGGGGTCCACCTGTCACCTGGGGTCAACCGGTCACCTTGGGTCAATTGGTCACCTGGGGTCAACCTAAGCTGCCCTAGCAGCACTGGACCTTCAGGCTGTAGTGTAGGCAACATGGTAACTTCTCCGAACTCGGGACATTGGAACAGTTCGGGGTCCTGGTCGCTCTTTGTCACTCATTCGAGAGAGTGACCGAGATCTTTCACGCCAGTTATTATAATAACCACGAAGGGACTCCATTTCTCTGGCACTTCTCCACATACGCCTGTCCCTGTTGACTGGAAACCCTGTCCCCGGTAACTGGAAACCCTGTCCCCGGTAACTGGCACCCCTGTCCCTAGCGACTGAAAACCCTGTCCCCGGTAACTGTTACCCCTGTCCCTGGTGACTATGGGCTGAACCTTGAGACCTTGCAATCATAGTCATTCCCTCGAGGGAGTGACCTGCATTTCTGTGCTCTTTATTACGATGTCCTCTGGGGCCCCGATTCTCCTGGCTCTTCTCCACACTTCTATAATCTTGGGTCACCTGGGCCACCTGGGTCCACCAGTCCCCTGGGTTCACCAGTCACCTGGGGTCCACCTGTCACCTGGGGTCAACCGGTCACCTTGGGTCAATTGGTCACCTGGGGTCAACCTAAGCTGCCCTAGCAGCACTGGACCTTCAGGCTGTAGTGTAGGCAACATGGTAACTTCTCCGAACTCGGGACATTGGAACAGTTCGGGGTCCTGGTCGCTCTTTGTCACTCATTCGAGAGAGTGACCGAGATCTTTCACGCCAGTTATTATAATAACCACGAAGGGACTCCATTTCTCTGGCACTTCTCCACATACGCCTGTCCCTGTTGACTGGAAACCCTGTCCCCGGTAACTGGAAACCCTCTCCCCGGTTAATGGAAACCCTGTCCCTAGCGACTGAAAACCCTGTCCCCGGTGCCCTATATCCGGTGCCTTGTCCACGGTAACTAGTATACTGTCCCTGGTGACCCTTATTTAAATCTTGGAACCTTGCGAGGCCTGGATATTTCCCCTTTTATTGTGATATCCTCAGGGATCCCGATTCTCCTGGCACTTCTCTCCACACTACGGTGGAAAGAAAAAATGGGAAAGGCGGGCAAGAGTGGATCCTGGATGATTCCCGATCTCAAATCGGGTATAGTTGCGCCAGGGTTCTGCAGCATCCAACATCGTCAGTGCAGTCATCAGTTTAATATTTTTTTCTGTTGTTGTACCAAACCAGGTTACCACACTGGTAATTATAAGGGTGAAGGAAAATAGAGGAAAAATGGGTCCAGCAGTATATCTAAATTGCAATGTCTCATGATCATGCCTCGCGGATGGTTTGGCCAGGGATTACAAAAATTCTCAAAACAAACAACTCCCCTGCGATTGGACGCAGCATAACAAGAAAAGGACAAGGTACAAGATCGCGAGACGGCTCAAGTGGTCAGAAGGCAAGCGGATCAAGTATCTACATTTTTGGACAAGGCGATCTCAAGAGAGATCAGGGCGACTCAAATAGAGCACCCCAAGAACAACTGCGATCGTGTGAGGAATTCCACGCGATCGCCCCCCCACCTATCCCTAACACAATCAAGTTCAACATCGACTCAAGTCTACCGAGAAGAGAGCAACCCGCCCTACCGACGGGTACACAAGGTGAGGAAGGCTATACACACGGAATCGGGGTACCCCCTCCGTTAGTCGGTCGTCTGGGCGCCAGTGGAGAGTCGGAATCACATCATAAATTTTGTGATCCCGCTCCACCACACCAAGGGTCAGCTGAGAAGACCCGTCCAAGTCATCCGAGCTACTTCTGAAAGTGAAAATGACCAAGGGTCCAGCTCCAGTGGGTCTGAGGGAGAAGGTGACCTCAGAAGAATTTATGCGGCGGCGAGTAAACCTTACACTGGTAGGGCGAGGAACGCAGATGACCCCCGGGACCATCAGGACCCAGACCCAGACCGAGGTCGACGCATGGCAGAGGGACCTGAACAAAAGGAGGTCTTAGGGTCACCCGTACCCATTGTGGATCTAGGAAGCTTTGTGGTGGAGTGGGATTTGCAAGATTGCTGATGCGATCCCAACTCTCCACTGGCGCCCGGACGACCGACTAACGGAGGGGGTACCCCGATTCCGTGTGTATAGCCTTCCTCACCTTGTGTACCCGTCGGTAGGGCGGGTTGCTCTCTTCTCGGTAGACTTGAGTCGATGTTGAACTTGATTGTGTTAGGGATAGGTGGGGGGGCGATCGCGTGGAATTCCTCATACGATCGCAGTTGTTCTTGGGGTGCTCTATTTGAGTCGCCCTGATCTCTCTTGAGATCGCCTTGTCCAAAAATGTAGATACTTGATCCGCTTGCCTTCTGACCACTTGAGCCGTCTCGCGATCTTGTATCTGGACTTCTTAGTCCTCTGCGTCCAATCGCAGCTTGAGTTGTTTTGTCGAGAATTCTTGCAACCCCTGGCCAAACAATCCAGGGATATGACTTGTGTAGTATGTAGAATTCCTTGAGACGTCGGGAGGCCAAAGAATCCAGCCCGGAAGAGAAGTCGACACGTGTACTTAGAAGCAAATTGAACTCTGTTAATGTTAACCAATCA
The DNA here is from genome assembly GCA_947646735.1 of Peronospora farinosa. NCBI lineage: Eukaryota > Oomycota > Peronosporomycetes > Peronosporales > Peronosporaceae > Peronospora > Peronospora farinosa. The sequence goes on along the minus strand of CANTFK010000935.1, from coordinate 17,156 downwards.
AATACCAAAACCTATGATCTTGACTATCTGTAGCTCAGGATCTGTTGCCACGTATCGCCCTTTCGGAAAAAATCAGATCTCGGAATGTGGTCCACTCCAATATAGCCGCGATCTGGATCGCTACCTCACTCGGATATAATACCATTTTAGTACCAGATCGCGGTACTAAATAATTAGTACCAGATCGCGGTACTAAATAATTAGTACCAGATCGCGGTACTAAATAATTAATACCAGATCGCGGTACTAAATAATTAATATCGGATCGCGATCCGCCGGATCCCGACTTGTCTTCTTCACCGTTTCTCAGGTCATGTGAGATAGTTCATCAATGTGATATTTCATATCCACCATTCCAGTCCTCCATAGCGACGTGATCCACACCAGGCCGTCTTCCACATACTCGGATGTACCCATCCTCCTTCTTAGCGATCGCGTTCACGCGGATCGCCATCGGAAATACCGGAGATCGCAATTGCGTAGTTTCTAGTCCATATCTGACCCCACATAGAAGTGCAAACTACTCCATTCACTGTTTTCCATCCCATTTGACGTCATCTCGAAACCTTTCTGCGAGATCGCGACTCATCAATATTGGCCATTTCGGACTTAACCGAAAATATGTGATCACACTTTGCGAAATTCACTCCTTCACTTCGCCACAATCGTCCCCTGCACCGATAGCCCACATACAGTGTTGGCCTTACTGTGCACTGTCTCGCTTCACTCTTCTCGTCACTTCGTCCCCTATGGCCAGATCTACACCTGAAAACGATCGCCACCCCCAAACTGGTGTGCTCGTCACGCGCGATCCAACGATGAATTCTTCTACCGGATCGCGTATCTTGCTCCCGTCTACCCGGATAATCCTTCCTCCCGTTGCAGATCGTCAGAACGCGATCTCGTTGGTTTCTTCATTGTATGACCGCCTGGAAGCCCAGGATACCATCGTGGAAAGCTATCACTCCATGGAAAATGCCTTGCAGGAGCAGGAATTTCGTGGAAATCAGCTGGAGACGGAACTCAACTCGTATCACGAGTTGGTGCCTCGACTGTGCACATTCGTCTTGCGTCGAGATTAAGAGTTGCGTCAACAACTTGATGCCGCTCTCCACATGGCCGAAGGTCTCGACGAAGAACTGGTAAACGTCCCCGCAGCGCTTCCGGTAATTCTGCTCAATCTGCGACCTCGGAGAGATCTGGAATTCCAGCGCGATCTGGTACCCTGACGCGATCTGATACTTCAGCGCGATCTGGTACCCTGACGCGATCTGATACTTCAGCGCGATCTGGTACTTCAGCGCGATCTGGTACTCCACCGCGATCTGGTATTTCGACGCAATCTGGTACTCTGGCGCGATCTGGGACTTCGACGCGATCTGAAATTCCGGCGCGATCTGGTACCTCAGCACAGTTCAATACTTTGGCGCGATCTGGTACTCCACCGCGATCTGGTAATTCCGGCGCGATCTGGATCTGGTACTCCACCGCGATCTGTTAATTCGACGCAATCTGGTACTCCGGCGCGATCTGGGACTTCGACGCCATCTGAAATTCCGGCGCGATCTGGATCTGGTACTCCACCGCGTCTGTTAATTCGACGCAATCTGGTACTCCGGCGCGATCTGGGACTTCGACGCGATCTGAAATTCCGGCGCGAATTGGTACCTCGGCACAGTCTAATACTTTGGCGCGATCTGGTACTCCGGCGCGATCTGGTACTTCGACGCGATCCGATTTCATTAGTTCAGCATTCAATACAATTTCACTGTTTTCATTTCATCCTTTTGGTCGTTGAAATTGTCTTCTTTTGTTGGGCTTCTTTAGCCGCGATCCCGTCTTCCAGACCTTCGATCGCCATACTCATCACACACAAATTTCCTTTCCACCACCCTATGCAACCTTCTTGCATATTGTACCATCCCCAACACTCGATCTTCGTTAGCCACCAGATCCCTCTTCATGTGATTGCATCACTTCAAAACGATTCCGGCTAATCTTGCCACGTTCAAAATCTCGCAATAAGGCACCACAATTTAAGTCGGCTTCATCCACCCAGGATGGTTTAGCATGACCTTTCCAGTAGACTTTAAACTGTCTATGTACTCGTCCAAAACGTGTCTTTCTATCAGATCGTACATCCACAATCTTTTCCACTTCGAATTCATCGTCTCCCAGATTACCTTCAAAACTGTCTTCTGGCAAAAGCGCTTCATCAAAATCGAATCGATATTCTTCTTCGATCGTCAGCAAATTTTTTGGACGATCAGGGAACGTCTTCACTTTCTTCAACTTGGATATATGTACGACGGGAAATAATCGATATGGCGTACCAGCAATCTCCAGTCGGACAGCGTGATCTCCACACATTTCTTTTACTCGAAAAGGTCCATGCCACATATGTGCTAGCTTTCGAGCGTACCCTTCTTTCACCCGATCCAAATATAACCAGACTTGCGCCCCTGGTTCAATTTCGTGAGGCTTGAGATTTTCATTGTGGCGATCAGCACGCGTTTGGATCGCAGTCCTGAGTCTCTCATTTACTGCTTCTCTCGCCCGCTGATAATGCCGCTGCACATGATATCGCCACCTATGTGGATCGCGATCCCGACGCCTAGTACTCCCTCATGATAATGTGGCTTCCAACGTAGATCGCGGATCCCAACCATGAATAAAGAAAATGGCATTTCGCCGTGCACCCGATCTTGAGCGGTATTGATTGCGAAAGTTAGGCGCTCGGCATACTCATCCCAGTCTTGTTGATTAACGTCAGAGACATACATCTTTAATGCGCGAGTCAGAGTTTGCACCATACGTTCCGCAGTCCCATTTGCTTGAGGTCGATATGCCATCGTTGCCCATTGCTTCTGTCCGATAATTCGGTTAAATGCACGAAAAAAATCCGACATAAACCCAGGTTCTCGGTCATGACGTATTTCTTCACTAGCACCATAACGACGGAGGACACACTCTTCATAATTTTCAGCGATGGTTTGGGCTGTTCGCGACGAACTTGCTTTGGCGATCACATAGCCAGAAAAGAGATCGACCCAGATCAATAATTCAGTGTTGCCTTTGAACGATTTAGGCAGAGATGGAATATGATCCATGGCAATAATCTGGAACGGATAGATAGCTTGTAAATTTCCCGGAGACTCTCCATTAATAACCGGACGTCCTTTTCCAGTCTCGCAGTCAGTGCATTCGCTCACATATCGTTGTACACTGCGATACAGGCCTCTCCAATGAAAACGAGATCGGATCCGTTGATACGTCCTACCGATTCCCTGGTGCCCTCCTTCCAAACTGGCATGGTAGTGGTGTAGAAAATCTTGCTGAAGAGTTTCTGGCACCACCAAACGAGCAATTCCATCGAGATCGTCCGAATTTTTCACAGCTCCCGGGCAAAAAATAGAAGATCGCTTTCATCCACTTCATAGTTACTTGCAATCTTGGTGCATGACTTCGCTTCTTCCATACTGAGATTCGTTATATCACCAATCAGAAAAATCTTTAGGTTAGCGATCCAACATTCCTCATCTTGAAATTGTCGTATACGTTCACTTCGCATTTGCTGCACAAATTCTTCTTGCAAAATCTCGGGTGGTTGACGTCTTCTACGGGTTGCTCTGGTAATCGCAGCAGCTTTAACCACCGATTCGGTCTGCTTCGACTTCAACAACTCATCCAGTCTATTAAGAGTAATGAGATTTTGGCGATCTCCTTCCGAAGTGATGACCACACCTTGTTCCTTCTGTAAAGCAGTACTCGCCAGTCGATCTGCACTTTGGTTCCAGTCGCGTTTCATGTGTAAGAACTCATGGATCGGCCATGATCGAAGCTTCTCCATTGCCTTCTGTCGCAACAACTGCAGTCCAGGAGCCTTGCAGTCGATTTCACCCCGCATCTGTCGAATGACTAGGTTGGAGTCGCCACAAATAACAACGCGTCCCCTAGTCTGATTCTCCAACAGATCAAAGCTTAATAGTAAACCCCGATATTCGGCTTCGTTCACTGTTAAGTCCGTTGCATATTCCGATGCAGCAGCCACAATAGTCCACTCAGGAAGTTTCCATATTATCGCACTGTATGATCCACCCTTTCGCTTGGTTCGTGCCGATCCATCGAAACTGACGACCAAGAGACTTTCATCTTCTTCCACCGTAGGCGGTGGCATACTTAGAGTTTGCCTTGGCTGTTTCCGGGGAGCGATCGCGATCAACACTTCATCGACTTCTTCACGGGGAGTCACACTTGCAGCCAGGGCACCAAGCATTTCATCTTCGCCCTTTTCACATTTCTTGATCTCCAACGTCCAAGTCGATAATAATGCGGCCCACCTACCTAGCCTGCCATTGAGACCGAAGGATTGCACCAACCAGGCCATCGTCGAGAAACGCGTAAGAACTTTAATCTCTCGCGAGACTAGCATGCAATAACATATATCCAAAATCCGAAGTAATGCTAGTATCTCCTTCTCGACCATTCCGTAATTGATTTCATTAGGCTTCAGCGTTCGGCTTGTAAAAGTAACTGGCCAATATATACCATCATACTCCTGCAACAAAGCTGCTGAAACTGCCCATTTACTCGCATATACGACAATTACCGGAGGCCGATCTGGATCGAAGTGTCTGAGGATCGGGGTATTAGCGATCTTGGCTTTCAACATGGTAAATGCGATCATCGCTTTTTCCCATCGAGTCCGTCCTTCTGGATCTGGATCGTCCCCAATATCGAACTTTTGATCTGAATCATTCCTGGTTGCGACAGTCGAATCCAATGCATTCATCTTGTCAGAACAGCGGATTTCATGGAAATCTGCTTCCCTTAATTCATATAGCACTGACGCATAAATCGCAAAGTCTTCGACAAATCGACTATAGTAATTCAAGCTTCCCAGAAACGATTGCATCGATCGCAACGTTTTTGGGAACGGAATATTCATCAGCGATCCCAAATCCTTTGGATGAGCTTCGATTCCTGCAAGTGAGACTTGATGACCCAGGTAGTCCACCTTACGTCGTCCCCAAAAACTTTTAGCGAGACTGATCGACAAATTCCATTCGTTGCATACTTCTAACAATCGCTTTACCTTATCATATAAGGAGGCCCACGATGTTGCTGAAATTAGTATGTCATCAATATATGACCTTCGGCCAAGCACAGATGGCTTCTGGCTAGTATCCGGTTCGCCTTCTGTGAATACATCAACCAGCTTTGGCGATCCCGTTACCGTATCAGTGGAGTCGAGTGATCCTGTGGCAATTGCATTTGGATCCGTACCGATCTTGAGGTATCCATACAGTGCATTATCAATTAGACGTTGGTAAATCTGCGGAGCGTTTTTTAGCCCAAACGGCATTCGTAACCACTCGAAAAGGCCTGACGGCGTGATAAAAGCAGAAATCATCCTTGCTCGCTCGGTCATTTCCACGACCCAAAATCCACTGGCCATATCCAACGAACAATACCACATAGCCTTATCCATATCTTGCAATAACTCGCTAATCAGAGGCATAGGATACACCATCAGTCTCGTGAGTTGATTCACCCGCCGATAGTCAATACATAACCGGATGTCGACACCATTCTTTTTTATGATTACCACAATCGGCGAAGCCCATGGTGATGTCGACGGCTGGATAATCCTGGCTGATAGTAATCCTTTGATTAGGTCAGCTAACTTCTCGCGAAATTTGGGAGCGACCGGTCGTACTCGTTGTGCGATCGGGTGTGCTCCACCAACATCGATATCACACACTGCTCCTCGAGCTGCAGGAGGAAGCGCGTTTCCTTTGCCAATGAGTAAGTGTCGGTTCACCCAAATTAATTGCCGTAGACTTTCTTGGTCCTTGGTTAAAGGAACTCCCGGATCGCCCACTTGGATATCATCAATCGTAACTTCTTCGGTGGATGACACAATCTCAGGCAAGACAGCCATATGCTGATCCACATCTTCGGCATACAATTCACCACTCTCATGACAATACATCGAGTCTTCAGGCTTCATCTTTACACTTCCTCCGGCTAGAATAAATTCGTCGTTGATAATCGTCGTATCACTAGCTTGCTCTTGTTCTCGCAGATCGCGATCCAGATCGGCCAGATCGCGGTTATTAATTACCAGATCGGCCATATCGCGGTCATTGATTGCCAGATCAGCCAGATCGCAGTCCTCAATTGTCGGATCGCGCTCCATACATTTCGGTGTATAGTTATTGTGAGTGTAATTATCTTCACCCCACGGCCCTTTCACGTGATCGACATTTGACATCCCTCTGATCGCATTGATTACCCATGGAGATTGCGCTACTTGCTCGCTTTCATCTTCGATCACCCGATCTTCTACATTGTTGCCACCGATTCCTCTTATCGCATCGCATTCATCATTGGATCGTGTCGTGGGTTTCACTGTTTCCGTAGTCCTTTCTTCTGCTTCCTTTTTTGAGCGTGTTAAGATCCTCTTCGGCGTAGGGTACGAAGGATGGTCCACTAGCGGTCCGGTATATTCTTCCGGTGGTTCTTCTTCTCGATCCGTTGTCGCTTCGAACGCTAATGTCTGCCATTCGTTATACCGACGCGATCCCACCGAGACATATCCTGGGGACCGAGGTATCATATCAGCGACCATCCACCAACCTAATGGCGATCCATGACTTAAAGTCACTTCTTGATCGCCGATATTAGTCAGCTGTAGATACTTGATCTGACCTGGTCCCGTAGTTACTGTAGGTACCCACTTCGGATCGCGCCTCACCCAGATCTTGGCTTTAGGAGGACTAACTCCGATCTTCACTTCGGTCGATTTGCCCACGGGAATCACCACATATTGATCTGGAATTGTGATCGCTTGCATGGTCGCCCGATAAGGGGGTCTTCGTCCATTCAGAAGTATCCTGACCTCATCAGGCAAACAAAGTGTTCCATCTGCTAAATCCAGGCGTATTCCAGCTGGGACCATGAAATCCATTCCTAGAATCGCGTCTTGACCTACTTGATCTCCTACCCAAGCATCGAAATCATAGACTAGTGATCAGCGTGATCTTGATTCTTGTACGACCGTCCGTCATGTATGTGTTCTCACCAATCCCAACACATTCTTGCTTCTGACTCTCGTCAATGACACATCCTACCTTACGAGCAAAGGTGGTGTCGACGATTGAGACTTCGGCTCCAGAATCAAACGACATAATCGCCTTTTCATTGTTGATCTTGCCCGTTGCCTTGGCTTGCTTGAACCATTTTCCTGGGGTATGATATTTCCAATATCCCCGTGATTCACCTGGTGCTAAGTCGAGCTCCATTTTCGCAGGCGATCGGGCATATTCATCAACTCTTACGACGCTTGATATTGAACGCAGGAATTTGAATCTTCACATGTATTATTCGGGCCGATCTGAGTGTTAACGCCCTGATCTGTTGATATTCTTTCCACAAATGCATAAATGCAGAGCCTAGAACGCTCGGCTCGTACCAGATTTCAACCTGGCGAGCGTCCTAGTTCAAAATTTCTTCTGCCTTCGGCGGAAGCATTCCAGCATGCTTGGTTGGAACATACCACTTGCGTATCATGTTGTAGAATTCTTCCATTCGACATTTTCCATGCTCATGGATATCTCCGCAGGCAGCACAGGTGTAAAAACACTTGTCCGACGGATGTCCCTTACGACCACACTTCTGACACGTTAGTCTCTTCCAGCATCCACGATCATCGTGTTTCTTCGACCCACAATGGGTACAAGCCTTCTGATTCACCACGCGATCTGGACCGCGATCTTGATCCAAATAGTCTGATCCCGCGCGTTGATCACTATATTTCTTCACGCGATCTGGTACTGTGGCCACACATAAGTTGCGTCGATCTGTTTCGGCGTCTGATCCACTAATATCCGAGTCTGACTCACTGCTACTGCCTTCCAGACGAATCGCTCTCACAGCACGAGTTGGTTTCGAGGGTGCCGGAGTGGATGCCGACGCAGATCGCTGACGAAATTTGCTTGACCCCATTGCACTTGGATACTGTCTACCCTCCATGCGTTGATATTTTCGCAGAGTTTCTTCCATATCGTCGGCGTCTCCAAAGCGTAACAACGTCAACTGCTTAGCCAGATCGCGATCATCAAGTGTACCAATGAAATTCTCCACATGCTCTCGGCGAATTGAGGGCGATCCCTCCCGAATGGGAATTTTTGCTCGGATCGCGGCCACATTCAGTCGATACAAATATTCCAATGGAGTTTCATCAGATCGCTTCTTCGCATGATAGTATTGTCTCCCGACCGACATACCATATCCACAATACTGGATCATGAAGGTTTCCAGCAACGACTTCCATGAATTCTGGGTGGATCGACTTAACTGGCTATACCAATTTCGTGCCGGCCCCGTAAGTAAATCACCAAATACTAGACATTTTTCATCATCCGGGGCTTGGTCGCGTAAGAACGCCGACTTGGCCTTGTTGACCCAACTTCTCGCTCGATCTTCATCCTTGTCCCGTCCTGTAAATTCTTTCAGATCTGCGATCGCAGACATTCGAATCCGCTGCGTGACAAGTCCACCATTAGGTACAGCGCCTGCACTTGCGACTTGTGGCCGTCTTAGATCCTCCAGACCCAAATCGTCTGGATCGTAATTATTGGATCGCGATTGACGCGATCCGGCCGATTCCATATCCACATCCGAAATGCAAACTTTTGGGGTGTTTGTGGGGATCGCGGATCGACTGGCGATCATGCGAGCTTGATCCTGCTCGTACTTTCTCATAGCAGCTTCAAAATAGGATTGCAATTGACCTGATCCAGTCACATTCATGTCTTCAGCTGTGAGTGCCGTCGTCGATTGTTCTCTGGCCTTAATCGGTGCCAGTCGCTCGCGAATATGCGCTGCACCAGCCGGTCCAAGTGACATTCGCTGCATATTAATCGAGTCGTCCGACTCCCCTTCGGATTCCGCTGACATATATTGCGAAGATCCCGTATGATATCCTTTTGGTATATCTGCAATCGGCTGGATCGTCTGATCCACCGGATCGCGCTCTCCAATTAGAGGAACTAGCTTCGAAAACAGAGATCGCCCTGCTTGGATCACCCGATCATGATCGCATTCCAACAGCACCTGCGCGTCAAAAGCTCCAGCGGTGAATCCAGCGTTCTGGAGCAACTCCATAAGCCGACGGATCGCTTCCAACTGGTTCGGTGTCGGAATGGGAGCTGAAATTGGTCCTCGTAGCGATCCAATCAACTTCGGTTTCAAAATCTTTAGAGCGGGATCGCTTGACAACAGATCTTTAAGCGCCTTCCAATGAAAACACCATTCCAGCTGATCCAGTTGCCATCCTTTCGCTTTGTCTTCCTCATGCGCCAGCTTCATGTCGGCATCATCATGATCCGACTCAGGCGCCTTCATCTTCACTCGAGATGGCTTCGAATTCTTCTTCTTCTTCGAATTCGGAGTGGTTTTGGATAAATTTCCTTCGGTTTTAACCGTAGGATTTTTATCCAGCGGATCGCGTTTTGCAACGCGATCCGCAGGGGTCCTCGAAAGGACCTGGGGAGGGGGTAGAGGTTTTTCTTCCAGATCAATATCTTGATCTTCCTCCTTGGTTTTCTTTTCATCTGCGCCCCTCCCAAAACGCTGATGATCCGGGGATCTTTTTTCTTCACACGTCTGCGGTGATCCCTTTGCCGCTGACGCTTCAATCCCAGGTTCAGTCTTGACCTTTACATCTTCTCTAAGGGACTCACGGTGAAATCCCGAGTCACCAGAAGATCCGGGCACGCGCACCATTGTGGTGGAGTGGGATTCGCAAGATTGCTGATGCGATCCCAACTCTCCACTGGCGCCCGGACGACCGACTAACGGAGGGGGTACCCCGATTCCGTGTGTATAGCCTTCCTCACCTTGTGTACCCGTCGGTAGGGCGGGTTGCTCTCTTCTCGGTAGACTTGAGTCGATGTTGAACTTGATTGTGTTAGGGATAGGTGGGGGGGCGATCGCGTGGAATTCCTCATACGATCGCAGTTGTTCTTGGGGTGCTCTATTTGAGTCGCCCTGATCTCTCTTGAGATCGCCTTGTCCAAAAATGTAGATACTTGATCCGCTTGCCTTCTGACCACTTGAGCCGTCTCGCGATCTTGTATCTGGACTTCTTAGTCCTCTGCGTCCAATCGCAGCTTGAGTTGTTTTGTCGAGAATTCTTGCAACCCCTGGCCAAACAATCCAGGGATATGACTTGCGTAGTAGGTAGACTTCCTTGAGACGTCGGGAGGCCAAAGAATCCAGCCCGGAAGAGAAGTCGACACGTGTACTTAGAAGCAAATTGAACTCTGTTAATGTTAACTAATCAAATACCAAAACCTATGATCTTGACTATCTGTAGCTCAGGATCTATTGCCATGTATCGCCCTTTCGGAAAAATCAGATCTTGTAATGTGGTCCACTCCAATATCGCCGCGATCTGGATCGCTACCTCGCTCGGATCTAATACCATTTTAGTATCAGATCGCGGTACTAATAATTAGTATCGGATCGCGGTACTAATAATTAGTATCAGATCGCGGTACTAAATAATTAGTATCGGATCGCGGTACTAATAATTAATATCGGATCGCGGTACTAAATAATTAGTATCGGATCGCGATACTAATAATTAATATCGGATCGCGATACTAATAATTAATATCGGATCGCGATACTAATAATTAGCATCGGATCGCGATCCGCCGGATCACGACTTGTCCTCTTCACCGCTTCTCACCGCTTCTCAGGTCATTTGAGATGGTCCATCTATGTGACATGTCATGTCCACCATTCCAGTCCTCCATAGCGACGTGATCCACACCAGACCGTCTTCCACATACTTGGATGTACCCATCCTCCTTCTTAGCAATCGCGTTCACGCGGATCGCCATCGGAAATACTGGAGATCGCAATTGCGTAGTTCCTAGGCCATATTTGACCCCACATAGAAGTGCAAACTACTCCATTCACTGTTTTCCATCCCATTTGACGTCATCTCGAAACCTTTCTGCGAGATCGCGACTCATTAATATTGGCCATTTCGGACTTAACCGAAAATATGCGATCACACTTGGCGAAATTCACTCCTTCACTTCGCCACAGCATGTGGATCTGGACTGTTGGAAGAGACTCGTTTGCGAGTGCTGTGGAAGGAAGGGTCACCCAGCCGACCACTGCCTGTTTGTGTGTCGCGGTTGTGGCAAGGTTCATGACTTCGGCAAGTGCCCGATGGAAGAGTTCTACAACCTGATTTGCCAGTGGTACAATCCGACTAAGCACGCGGGGCAGCTGCCCGAGGCGGCGGAGAAGATGTTAAATTAGAACGCTCGCCAGTTTTGAATCTGGTACGAGCCGAGCGTTCTAATTGTTGCATTTATGCATTTGTGGAGAAACACCCCGTGGAGAAGGTCAATAAGTTGGATGAATTGATTGAAAATACATCGGGCTTTTGCATTAATTCTGTTGCTGCTGTGGCCAATGCATGTATACCTCATGTTTATTCCCGAGGAGAGACTCTGATGACATGGGATTTATTGCCGGGAGAGTCAAGAGGATACTGGAAACACCATGCCCCAGGAAAGTGGTTTAAGCAAACCAAGGCCTCTGGGAAAGTTAACAATATTCGTGCGAATCTACTGTTTGATTCTGGTGCCGAGATATCTATTTTGGATATCGCCTTTGCTCGTAAGGCAGGCTGACGGATTAACACAAGCGAAAAACAAGAGTGCGTGGGCATTGGAGAAGCAGTTTACACCACGGAAGGGCGAACGAAGATCAAGATAACGCTGAATGGTGTACTAGTATACTTCTTCAATGTGTGGGTCGGGTCCATGGCCGGCCAGGATGTACTATTAGGGATGGACTTTATGGTGCCAGCTGTAATTCGTTTGGACATGGCGGATGGAACTATTTGCTTGCCAGACGAAGTTCGAATCCAGCTGACAGGTCGCAAGACCTTGTATAGTGGCCATATTTCTGAAGTAAAATTGGGCCAGTACGTGAATTTACCTGCAACAAAATATGTAGAGGTTCCGCTGAAGAGGTTTACGTCGGACCAGTGGAAATTATGGATGACCCGTGGAGACAGATGGGTAATTACGATGATCCAAGGACATGGACATCGCCAATTCTTGAGGGTCACCAATGTGAGTGACAAGGACCTGATCTTACACGAGGGTACCAAGCTGGGCATTTGGCTGGCTGAGGACCGGGTTCCCCGGGCCCAAGGATTCGTGTCAGTTGGTTCTAGGAGGTACGCTGAATGGAAAAATCTAATCTACCAAGCAACCACCGACGAGGAGGATGCAGAAACCACTCAAGAAGAAGTATACCAAGGTCCGATGGTCGAGAAACCTCAGAACGCGACTTCACATAAAATGTTGCTACGGACGGGGACCCAAGTGCCAGTGGTTAACGTGGTGCACGAGTCTGTTATTAGGGACCCTGAGTCATTACCATCAGATCAGGAGTCTGGAGGGGAGGCCCTCGATGGAGGTCAACCAGCTAGAGCTAGCGTCGGCAAGGAAGTCTCATCTAAGGATATGACCGACATGGAGAGGGCCCACCTGGAGGAGGGTCCACAGGTCCACCCAGAGGAGGGTCCACCGGTCCACCCAGAGGTGGGTCCACAGGTCGTCAAGGCTAAAGTAGATACTTCCGATGACCAGGTCTGTGTTCACGAGAGTGGAAACTTATGTGCCGAAGATATCGACAAAAATTGGTCTTTTATCCCTGAGTTCACCCCATCTACAAACGAAGTTATGTTGGAAGACATCCAGATTCCAGACCCCGATGATACCCCAAAGGAGGAGGTAGACCGCCTCCGCCAGATTATATGGCGAAAACGACATTTGCTGATGGGAAAAGGTAACGCATTACCCCCGGCGGCTCGAGGAGCAGTGTGCGACATTGATGTTGGGAACGCACGGCCAATCACCCAATGGGTACGGAAGGTGGCCCCTCAATTTAGGGAGAAGCTGGCAGACCTGATAAAAGGTCTCTTGTCATCCAAGATAATCCAGCATTCCACCTCCCCATGGGCCAGTCCAATTGTAATCATTGTCAAGAAGAATGGGGTGGATATAAGGCTGTGCATTGGCTACCGGATGGTGAACGACTTAACGCGGCTTATGGTGTACCCTATGCCTCTCGTGAATGAGTTTCTGGAAGATCTAGATAAGGCCCTGTGGTACTGCTCACTGGATATGGCTAGCGGTTTTTGGGTGGTCAGCATGACAGAACGAGCTCGTTTAATCTAGGCGTTTGTGACCCCGCTCGGATTGTTTGAGTGGAGAAGAATGCCGTTTGGACTGAAGAATGCACCACAGATCTATCAGAGATTGTTGGATAACGTTTTATATGGATTCCTAACGATTTCCTCAAAGCCCAACACTGAGAAACAGGTTGACCTGTTCGAAATGGGTCAACCTGCGGTAGACCTAAAGTAGTCCATATTAGGACGCCGGTCTTATATCGACGACATTTCAGTGACCTTGAAGTCATGGGATGACTTATGCTTAAAAGTGGAAAGACTATTGGAGGTTTGTGATATGTGGAATTTATCGATCAGCGCGGTCAAAAGCTCATGGATCTGTCAAAAGGTAGATTATCTTGGGCATCGAGTATCCTCGGGGGGGGGGGGTTGGAGGCCCACCCTAAGGATCTTCAGTCATTGGTGGACTTACCGCTGCCCACCACCCTAAAAGCTATGCAGTCGTTTCTCGGGAGTCTCAACTATTACAGTCGGTTCCTGAAAGACTACGCGATTTATACGTCCATATTGTACGAGCTAAGAGAAGTGGATTATCACGTGTTACGACGCCGGATGAGTGGGACTGAGGACACCCAGAGGAGTGACCAGGAGGAAGACCGATGGACTCGGGTGCAGGTGGCCTTTGCGATATTGAAGAATAAGATCGACACCGTCCCAATCCTCCGCCATTTTGATCCTGGCCGAGAACCCGTCATTATCGTTTATGCCAGTGAGTGGGCCATCTCGGCATCCCTGGTGCAGGAGTATGAGGGGGTGTATATGCCGGTAACTTTCACGAGTCGGACTTTGAAGCCAAACGATATCAACTACGGGCTGATGGACAAGGAAGTGTTGGCGCTATTGCGGATACTACACGTCGCTGGTCACCCGACCTATCAAGGTCTTGACCCGACACTCAACGCTGGCGTGTTTAGTCCGGTCACCTGGTCTACAAGGTCTCCATGAAAAATTGGGCTGCGCTTCTGTCCCAATGGACGTTAGAAGTGGTCAAGTGTAAGCGCGGCGAAGACAAATTATAAGACGAATTTGGACAGAGGAGGTGCTAATTCCTGGAAGGATTGCAATTTACGTTCCAACCGATTATAGCGCCCTTCTAGCTCTCGTAGAGCATCTTGCAAGAAACGATAACTGTCCACAACGGCAGTTGGGCGTCCAAGCGATTGTATAGTGCCGCAATTGACGACTCCAAGATATGGCGATCCATCACGGGAGGAAATTCTACCCGAGTAGAAGGAAGCAAAATCCGCGATCCGGAAGAATGTTTCGTAGGCGGATCGGAAGTTAGGCGAGACGGTTCGGGTCTCGAAACGGCTAAAGAGATTGCAGATATTACGGAATTGGAACCATTCCGGCTAGCAGGGAAAGCGGCCGCAGAAGAAGAAGAATACATGAAGATGACCGAGGTGACTACTGTGGATACGATGCACAATTAGGCCAACACTGTATGCCGGCTAACGGTGCAGGGGACGATTGTGGAGGAGCGAGTAAACAAATTTTCGTAAAGTGTAGATCGCGATCCAAGTTATGTGGACTACACATCAAGGATTGATCGCGATTCATAGTGCAGAAAACGCGATCCAACTCAGAACCGCGATCCAACTCAGAACTGCGATCCGACTCAGAGCCGCGATCCGATTAGAACCGCGATCCGACTCAGAACCGCGATCCGACTCAGAACCGCGATCCGATTAGAACCGCGATCCGACTCAGAACCGCGATCCGACTCAGAACCGCGATCCGACGTAGATCGCGATCTAGTTCACAAGAATCACGCATAATGGATCGACCGCGATCCTGAACTTATACGCGATCTGATTCAGATCACGATCCAAGGAAAAAGCAAGATCGCCGACGGATCGGGATGGCGAAGGCATTTGGGGTGGACCACATATCTAGATCTTTTTTTAATTAGAAGGAAGAAATTGGAAAGGTGTTTCTACCAGATGGAGTTGAAGACGTTGTTATCAAGCGACCCAGTACTAAGAATTTTGAAGCCGAAGCTGATTGGGTCGTTACAAGGGCCGGTATCAGCCCCTAAAGAAACGTCAAACCAGCTGGAAGCGATCCGTCGTCTTATGGAACTAATGAAGGAAGCCGGACTCATCGCTGGAGCGTTTGACGCGCAAACACTTTTAGAATGCGATCATGATCAAGTGATCAAGGCAGGACAATTGCCGTTCGAAAAACTAATTCCTTTTACTGGAAGACGTTATGTGGCCGATCAGGCGATCACGCCGACCGCCGAAGCATACCAGACTGGATCTTCTCAGTATGCGTCAGCAGAACCAGTGGCAGAGGATTCAGAGAAGTCAATCTCCATTCAACGGATGTCACTTGGACCGTCAGGCGCAGCATTCATCCGTGGACAAACGGTGCCAATCAAGACTGAAGTGCGATCGACGAATGCGACCACGGCTCAACAAGCGAATCCGATTGGATCAGGTTAGCTGAATGCATATTTCGAAGCCTCCATGAGAAATTACGAGGAAGATCAACGAATCTTCGTCCAGCAGAGTGCTAATCGATCAAGGATCCAGACCACTCCTCAAGAACGACATGTTCCAGATGTGGAGATGGAGTCGGTTGGATCGCGTCACAGTCGATCAAATAATTTCGATCCGCTTGATCTGGGACTGGAAGACTTAAGGCGACCATTGGTGGCAGCAGCAGAAGCTATGCCAAATGGTGGAATCACTGCGCAGCAAATTCGAGTATCGACGATCGCAGATCTGAAGGAGTTTACCGGACGAGACCGAGATGAAGATCGAGCCAGAAGCTGGATCAGCAGGGTCAAGTCTGCTTTCTTACGTGACCAGGCTCCTGACGCGGAAAAGTGCCTCGTAATGGGCGATTTGCTGACGGGGCCAGCACGAAATTGGTATAGCCAGCTAGGCCGATCGACTCGTCATAATTGGAAATCTCTATTGGAAAGTTTCATGATTCAGTATGGAGGATATGGCGTATCCGTCGGAAGACAATATAACCACGCAAGGAAGCAGCCGAATGAGACTCCATTGAAATATCTTTATCGATTAAATGTGTCGGCGATACGAGCAAAGATCTCGATCCGAGAAGGAACACCGGCCACAAGACGAGAGCATGTGGAACACTTTATCGAGACATTAGATGATCGTGATTTGGCAAAGCAGTTGACTCTATTAAGGTTGGACGATGCTTACGACATGGAGGAAACTTTACGTGCCTATAAACGCATGGAGAGTCGTCAAGGCAAAGCATCAATGGGATCGAGTAATATATATACTTCGCTAGCGATCAGCTCCTGTGCCCGATCAAGCATTATCGAAACCGACTCGTGCAGTGAGAGCGATCCATATTGGAAAGGTTAACAGTGGATCAGGGTCGGAATCAAGTGAATCAGACGCGAAAGTTTAACTACATCGTATGTTTGTAGCGGCAACACGGGATTAGGCGGAGAAGCCAAGAGATTACCGCGATCGACAGAATGCGACCGATCAAGGCAAAAGCTATGATCGTGTTGATCTACCAAGAGCCTGTACCCATTGCGGATCGAAGAAACATGACGATCGATGATGCTGGAACGATTGACCTGCCAGAAGTGTGGGCGAAAAGGACATCCTTCAGACAAATTTTTTTTCGTGTGTTCGTCCTGTGGGGAGATGCACGAAGGAGGGAACTGCCCGATGGAAGAATTTTACAATCTGACACGTCAGTGGTATGTGCCGACCAAGCATGCTGGTGTGGCGAAGTGAAAGAGTGAATTTCGCCAAGTGTGATCGCATATTTTCGTTTAAGTCCGAAATGGCCAATATTAATGAGTCGCGATCTCGTGGCCAATATTGATGAGTCGCGATCTCGCAGAAAGGTTTCAAGACGATGT